>JAHRHJ020003495.1:0-155448 GCA_019776745.2 Taxus chinensis | reverse complement strand
CACAAACATTTTCTTTCAGGCACTCAAACCTTCTGGAAATGGCACCTTAGATAGAGTCTTTCTCAGATTTCTAGAAAGGTAAAGTTTTCTCCTACTCCATGTATTTTCAGTTTCGGCTCGGTGGAGTTTTGTGGGAAATTTTTCCCCTAGGAAGGCCGCAGCCAATCCAAAACTCGACACATGTCCAGGCAAAAATATCCAAGCGACCCGATTTGAGCCGTTTTGCCCTAAACTTCAAATCACCATATCTTTCGATCCAGAGCTCAGTTTTTTTTCGCGTCTTTATATCCACGGAAAGTGGGTGAAATTAACTACAGGATTCCAGGGGTAACTCGTTTGCTTTTTGGTGGACAGTTTGGAGAGAGAAAACTCAAAAAATGTTTTTGGCATGGCCGGTAATGGCTTACGAAATGATGTTTAAAACCAGTTTTAATGCAAAATGGGTCGCATTCTTCTTCAGCATGGCCAAAAATGTCAGGGCATGGGTCCGTAAGGACATCCATGCTATTTTAATGCATCTTCATTCAATGGGGAATGGCTCCCAATTTTTTTACACATTTTCTCTCTCCTGGGCTCGACCCATGCATTGTAAAAGCCAGATTTGGCTCATTTTTTTAGGGTTGAACATTTTTTTGGATAGCAAGCTTCTTCTTTCACCTTCAACAAGTGATTTTTGCAAGTATCAGACCTTATTCATGATTGTAACAGGTTTCTGCCTCTTTGGTGTTGCAAATGCAAGGATTTTGACAGTGAAAATGACAGTGCAGACTCTGTGATCAATTTTCAGTCCTTTGTTTGTATTGTCTTGCTTCATTTCAGACCTCTAATTGCATCTTATCAGCCTGTGTATGATGTTTCATGTTGCATTTTATGAAATTTTATCAATTTGTATGAACAAGAAGTGTTCACCACTCCTTTGGTGTATCACCTATTAGTTTAGTTTCAATTTTTGCACTTTCTATCTCCGTCTTTAGGATTCAAACCTCTGCAATTATGCAAATAACAAATATGATCAGAGGAGTTTGAGGAACCAGCCTCTAATCTAGAGATTCCTCTCTCATTTTACAAGTCCCACACTTGGAGAGAGGTTTCAATGTTGTGAAATCACACTGGATGCCTGAAACATCAACTCAGAAACCTGATTTGCATCCAGGGGTGCTGTTGATTTGCAACAATAGGGACCTAGATTCTCTAGCTAGTGCAATGGACACCTCGAGAGAAGAATGAGGTCCTAGTGTGCATGGTGGGACACATTTTTTAGTGATATTTTGTTTTATGTTTATGAATTTGATACATAAATGATTCATGTACAAGATAGCTTGAGTGGCACGGAGCCAAGGAAGACCTAAGAGCGTGTCACAACCTTTGACACTAGGTGCCACAAGGAATGAAACAGGCATGGTGAGAGGAGCAAATATAATTGGAATTTTGGTATAGCCATAAGATTTGGGAAATGGATATGAAATATGTGAGATTGGGTAGTTGATAACGACGAGAAGTGAAATAGAGCATACATTCATATGAATTGATGGATCGATAATTGTGTTATTGATGGTATGCGACCCGATATAAGCATTGATGTGTAAATAATTAGAAGAGAATGTAGCATGATAATCGTGGTCAGAAAATGTGATAAATGGAGGAGATGCATCTACATTAGAGACTATAAAATCAAGAGGCCCCGATGAAGGATTAGGCACAACATGATATGTATGATTGACAGAAGAATTTGTAACTTTCTTATCATGCTTAGGTAGAGCATCATTGAAGATTTTGAGCTTGGTCCTTTATTTTGGTCACATAGCATTGTATTTATATGATTCCCTTGGTTTAATTTCATAATTTACAACTATAAGGCTGACCAATAATAAAATAAGATGCCCAAAACATAAAAGAGACCCATAGAGAGTGAGTAAGGTGGAAAGAGGATAGGGGCACCCATAGGGGATGAGGGCATCTAGACATTGGTGTCTTGGTTGGGTGCTAGTGTCCAGAGTCATAAAATATTCGAAATAAGTAAAGTACCAACTAGGTTTTAGGGTGTGAAATACCATGAATGAGAGAAGAAACAAAGAAAAGACACCATAGATAGATGTCAATTACTAGTTTTCTCTCTTAAGAATCATATGAATGTAATTATGTCGTTAGGACCTAGAAATGTACCCAAGTGTGTGATTTTTTTTATGCACCCACAAATTTTTAGCTATCTTGACTCATTAAACAAATAATTATATATAGCTAAACAATTTTGGGCCAACCAAGAAAACCGAGCTAGAAATCCAACAACTTAGTTTGCTCTCTTTGTCCATCATCCACAACATTGCATGACCCTCTCTAGAGAGGAATACATAGAGATGAAAAGACATTTCCCAAGAATTTTTTAGCCAAACCAAAGTATATTTTGTTTAATTGACCTAGATTGGGAGTTGTATGTACCGATTATCTTTGATCGTATCATTCCACACACATTTATTAGACGAGCCTTTGTTTTCCTTGATGATCAAGTTTCACACTTGCAATTTGATCGATTACAAGTTTCTCATCCTTTAAATCTCAATCCATAGTCATCCCCACCTATTCAATATTAAGCATTAATACCCATCCATATCCATCACATCTTCCACATTTCATTTATCTCAGCCCAACCTTGGGAACTCGAGTGCACATTGAATCCCATGTCAATTTTTCTATGTATAAAGACCATGAAACCAAAAAAATCAACATTCAACAAGCAAGAGTAACAATATTAAATGTGCATAGAATTGAATACATATAAAATCAACCTCACCTAAGAAATAACATGGAGAATAGTCACATGAAGGCATATAACTATAAACATGAGACACTCATAGAGTCACAAGATAATCATAATAGAAGGAATTGTAGGTCACGTACAAAGAAGCAACAACATACATATAAGATAGGCATAGAGCTATAACCATGGGACACCCATGGTTTTGCAATAAAATCAATGCACTTAGGCTACATATAAATAAGTGATCATGTAGTCAAACAATCAATTAGTAAAATAAGTAAGCAATTAAATCAATTTACCAATCAAGCATAGCGAATAGTAATAGTGAACACATATGTAACAAGGTAGGTTAGAGTTTCACATGACACAAGTGTTATCTCTATCATCCTAAAAGATATCATATACACCATGTATGTAATCAAGTGTAATGAGGAAGTGTAAATTAACTAAAATAAAATAAAATCACTAATATAGTTTAGTAGTGCCCCCAAATATTAGTGTCATTGGGAAGGGACTAATGTAGAACCTATCATTGTGCATCAATTTGTGTGTTTCCTACATCAAATTTAATGTTGGTACGATTAAAGGGTTATGTATGAGCCACTTGTGAAGGTGCGTGTAACCATAGGATACAAGATATAATATAGATATAGAATAGTGTGTAAAGGTCCGTGCGTATAGGTAAAATAAAAGGACTCATGAAGATCTACACACGAGAGCAGAATACAGGAGTTATCCAGACTTCTGAATGAGATAAAAGTAGGAAAAATAGAGATGGCATGACAAGCAAGGCAAGGCTATAATTGGATAAAATCAATGTTAAATCACATGCAGGACAATGGATGAAGACAAAGTACACATATAACTCTATATAACTTGGTGTGGAAAGCAAGTAATATATTAATAACACACATGGAGAAAGAAAAACCAGTTGAAGACTAATGCGCAGAGTAGAGGAGCATGCAGGCTAAGTATAAGAGAGTATTAATAGGAAAGAAAAATTGAAATTGGTGAAGTAAAAGTTCCCACCTGCTATATATAGTTGTCATGTCTATGTCATGAGGGGTGAATTGATAGATATGTATGTGTGTAGTGTATAACAGGGAGTGCATATAGGTGTGACATAATGTATGTGAGAGCTATGTTGTAATATGAGATCTTATGAATGTACTGGATGATCTAATATAGATAGCCAAGGCTAGGAGAGATTAATGAGGTGTCATTGGCATCTAGACTCTGATATTACTTTTATATGGTACGAAATTAATGATCAAATCTCTTTATTGTTATCTGTGTCATGATTTACTTATTTTATCTTCTATCTTATTTTGCACAATAGTTTATGTTATTTTTACATCTTACATGATCTAACAATGAGGGACCTGGTAGGTTGCACATGCTTCGGGTGATAACTTGGACATTAGTCTAATTGATGTGTTAGTGCACTTGACTAAGTGTTGTTAATAAATAAATACTAAATTTTAGTTCCATTTTCGGGACCTCTTTTTATTTCAATTCATCAAGATGTGGCGTGTGCATGGCATTCTGAATTGTCATTAGAGAATATTGAGCATTGGGTGCATGATGGCCAGGATGAGTTTTCTCAAAGTACAATAGTGGAAGTGGTTTTGTTTCGCATAAATGGGTATTGGACAATTTATATGATTACTTGTATGAGAATTTATTTCATTTTCTTAACAAGTGAATTATATGAATGGTTAGCAGCTTACTCTCAGGACAAAGTGATCAGATTGGGAAGAAGGTTCATATGGATTCAGGATAAGTATCAAACACTAATAGGTCTGGATGAACCCTAACATGTGCATTGTAGATCATTGGTGGGTAAGAATTATCATCAACTACACATTAGAGTACGTGATCTCAATCGTATTTGTGTCTAGAGGAGGAGAATTTAAATTCTTTACATGAACCCATAGGATCAAATTTACACATACGTTGTCATTAGCTATCAATATTTTAATGATTGAGATTGGATTGGAAATTCTCCCTATGGAAGGCTAAAACCCTATCATGCATAGGGGTAGGAAAAGGGTTTGGGAAGGATGGCAATTGGTCCAAGCA
This sequence comes from Taxus chinensis, assembly GCA_019776745.2. Classification (NCBI taxonomy): domain Eukaryota; kingdom Viridiplantae; phylum Streptophyta; class Pinopsida; order Cupressales; family Taxaceae; genus Taxus; species Taxus chinensis. Next base: position 150,611 of record JAHRHJ020003495.1, on the reverse strand, counting down.
GAATAAGAGACAGGAAAGAGAAGAGAGACTTTACAAATATAATGATGCGTGAGAGAGGGCAATTGAAGAGGTGCTAAGAATGAGAGGAATGGGGTCTAGCGGAAGTGATGAGAACCCTACAGAAATTTGAGGGACCATAGGACTATGTCCCTTAGATATTAGGGAAGCACAGTAAAAGGACACCCTCTGATGAAAGTGAGTCTGATGAAATAAAAAGAACTATTGGCATGCATCTAACCCACCCCGGACCTCCCTAGCCCTTATGCTTGGTGTTTGGAATTCAAAATTTGTTATAGGGGATCATCATAATGATGGTGATCAAGAAGGTAATCGGGGATCACCACGTTGGGTTAGAGATATAGGTAGGTATGTTTTAGTATTAGCTCAGGAGGCACAACAAATAAAGGTAGAGCATATGATAACACAACAAGATTTTGTAGCCAGATGGTAGAGTTTGTTTGGAAGATCATTTGGTAGGCATGACATCAGGATAAAATGTTGGCACTCTACTTATTGTAAGTAATCATATTGGAGGAATATCATGGAAAATGATTGGTATGAAGTTCAGTTCTACTACGGTCATGCAGACCAGTTCTTCATCAGGACCACTGTTATCTCCTGTGATAGGGGGCTCAAGAGGCTCTGGTCCTCCCTTGAGAGGATGAAACCCTAGTGGAGGTTCAAGGTTAGGATCTAGTCCCCCACAAAGTGGAAACAATCTGGGATAAGGAAGTAACCCATCACCTCATCAACCTCCCCATATTTTCTTTTAGATGTCCCTTCATTTTACAAAGTATCAAGGTGTGGAAGATGTGGTAGAGCATGTACACAAGTGTGAACTTTTATGGAGGGCCAAAGGAATAACAACCTCAGATAGGAAGGTGATTCAGTTCACTACAACACTTCAAGGTCACACACATAGTTGGTACAAGAAGTATGACCCACATTAAGTAGTAGTAGACTATGATGCTTTGTGCACCGTGTTTTTAGCTAAATTTCACATACCATAATTTGAGTAGCAGAGTTTAAGTGCACTCAAGGACATTAAGCAAGGCTTAGCTGAAAGTGTCAAATAATATGATGTATATTTCAGAACCTTGTTATCTAATATTTCATATGACATCCACCATAGTCAACATGAGTAATGGTTGTTAGGGGATTTTTGACACCTTTTTGAAGGGAGTTATCACACAAGATGTTCATAGACCCGTGCGTGAGGCTTTGGAAGCAACATTACGTGCAGAGGTGGTTGGAAGTGTAGACACTAGAGTAATCTCATTCCTTAAAGCTCGGATTGCAGCCATGACTACTCAGCTAGAGAAGTTATCTACGAATCTCAACACACATGATACCCACAGTGGAATTTGGTGCACACATTATGATGTAGAAGGGCACACGAAGGATATTTTTTTGTGCAGGAGTATGCGCGTGTTACTCTCGGCTTAAAAAATTTATCACAAGAATCATGATGTCTGAGATAATGTCCACTTTTGCAGCATACTACACAAAGAAGGTTTCAGTGTATTAAGATTTTGTGATGTGCACACCCATGATACAACTAATTTTATCTAGTTTACCATATTCATGAAGCTTGTGAGACAGGTTTGCACCAGGATAGTGTAAAAGTAGCACTTAGGGACAAAAATGAACAAGAAAGTGAGAATAATGGTAGGACAGAATGATGGCATGAAACAATGTTAATGGGGGATACTGAGGAGGATATTGTGGTAGAGGCTGAGGAGGTCATAGAGGAAGGTTTAACTAAGGAATGTGTTATACATGTGGGTCGCCAAACCTTTATCAACATGAAACCCCAAAGAACCAGTCTTACATGTACTATGGAAATGGGCACAAAGTAGAAGACTATCTGGATTTGTATGCACATATGTGTAAAAACAAGAAGGATGGGGAATAACCATGATACAAGTTGAGCTCTCTAGGAAAGGAAAATGGCAGCCTAAGACATTAGTTGTAGCAGAGTAGCAACCATTATTGGTTACTACATGCGCAAGAAGCTTCACATGTGCATGAATAAGGAAAAAGAGGTTGTTCATCAAACAGGATGAGAATGTACATACCAACTAAATATCTATATCCATGCCAACGGAAAAAAAAATTCAAAGAAACCATGGGATTGATTAGAGAACTGCATTGGGAGATACAATACCTCCAATTCCTAAAGGAACAAGCATGGGATAGAGAGTGCAAAACAAATGGAGGTACATAATAAGGATGTGGATGACCTTAAGGAAGTATGTATAATTCTTAGGAAGGAGAACATCATCCCTCTGTTAGGAGAATGTTTATGGGAGAAAGTGTTGTGCGTATGGGATAGAGAGGGATAGACAAATCCTACATGTTAATTTACCATCTCAGGACCATGAGTATGATAAGGAAATGAATTTAAATTTAGTTATAGATGGTTGGTTGGTAAGTAACATTTTTCTGATACATACGTGGAATTCAATATCCTTACACTAGATGCTTGGAACCAAATGGAAAGACCATCATTATAACCATCTTCAAGTGTGTTGTATATGGCCAACAAGGACAAGGGAAATGCCCATTGTATTTTAAAGAATGCAAGTATCATGATTCAAGGAGAAAATTTCATAGGATAATTCAAAGTTCTATAATTAGGAAGAGGTGGATAACTTCCCTGCACTACTTGGTCGCCCTTGGTGTTATGCAAACAATGTAGACATACACTTTAACAAGTGGTATATCATTTTGAGAATGAATGAGGAATGAGTAATAATCCTAATGGATGGTACAAATATTACACCCTACACTGAGCCTGTCAATGAAGATGACCTTAATCAAATATATGCACATACAGCGCGTGTGCCAAAGAATGTTGAACCAACAAAGGAAGGAGTGATAAATTGGGGAGATGCACATTCTATTAGTGACACTACAAGTATTTCCTGTGATAATTGGGCTCATGGAACTTATGAAATGGTGGGTCATGAGTGTCATGGAAGAGTAACTCGAATGATTAGGCCACAAACAATTATATGGCTAGGAAAAGTGGCGCTACCAAGATATACTAGGGAGGAAAAACTTGAGTCTTTATTATGCACAATGGAGGATCTAGTTACGGAATGAAGGAGATATGAGAAACATGTCGGTTTACTACTTAAAGCAAACATTGGTGCACTGGTGGTCTATGCATAGAGACAATCTACTCAGATGACATGAGATAAAGATAGCCTTCTTGATAAGGTGATCTAAAGTTAAATGAAAAGCTAAGGAATGAAACATCAATGATAAAATCTTAATAGCATAACAATGGAGATTAAATGAAACTAACATCTAACATCTAAGCATGCCTACTAGTATGTTTGATTAACTAACATAGACCTAAATAGATCTAGGAGCAATCAAATTGGGAATGGTTGCTACTCCAAAAATGGTGAGGAGATCTCTCTAACACAAGACTACAATGTCATGTTAGATACCCTCCTACTAACCATAATGAAGGCTTTAGGCAAAGATGAGCATGTGAATCCTTAAAGGAGTTTAGGCTCTTTAACATATGTATTATATGAGGCTACTAATAAAAGCATGGTGTAAAGTTGGAAGGTAAGAGGTGCACTCTTTTTATAGTTTTCCTTTTAGGAGAAACTTGTATTTTGGTGCATGTGGGACTAAAAGTACCAAATTAGATTAGAATTGCTAATCATGATTAGGCCTTGCTAATCACAATTAGTGAATTACCAAGTGATTAAGAGGTATGAAGCCTTAATCAACCGCTTAGGGTCAACTAGGAGGCTAGGATAAGCTTTTGAAGCTTGCTGAGACATTGTGGAGGAAAGTGGGGTGATTTTGAGTGGTTGGAAGAGGGGTTTAAGCCAATATTAGGGTATATTGACCAAAACAAGGGCAAAATAGGCTTAATTAGCTAATAAACACTAATTGTTTGTTTTGAAGAGGATTTTGACTTACGATTCATCGTAAAGTGGCATCCTGAATGTGAAAGAGGTTTGGTGATCAACAAAGTGCTTGTTAATTGACCAAAGTGGTAAGAAACATTAGTTAATTAGCAGAAAATCACTAATTATAATGGAATTGGTGAGAATGAGAGTGATTTGCGTGTGTTTTGGCAATAAGATTGCAAAAGTGGAATTTAGGTGTCTACATTTGCCCCTGTTTGAGGTGAAGTTAGTGACTTCACTTCAAATATAGTAGACAAGCATAAACAGGTAAATTTTTGAAGAAAAATTAGTAGGATGAAGGATGCCCCCTCGAGTGTCGATGGGGTGATAGAAGAAGTCAATCGACGATTGAAAATATGATTGAAATGGATAGAAGAAATAGGATAGAACAGGCATGAAACCCTTGGTTATTTTAGAAGAAAAAAGATAGGGATAAACATGGTTGTTTATTGCCCCAGGTGATTTGGAAGAAAAATTAGTAGTGATAAGATAGGAAAGTGGAGAATAGGAACATGCTCATCTTTGTATCCAGTCTTCAATACGCAACCTTATTTCATCATTTTGCCCCTATGATCTACATCATCGACCTTTATTTAAAATAAAAAAAAATGTAAGATAACATGAAAAGCTAAATTACTAACATTTGTTTACTTAAAAATACGTAACTCCATGCAACATACATTATGCAATGCAATACGAGAAAGTAAAATGATATCTAACTCAAATGCAACATACACAATGCAATGCAATACGAGAAAGTAAACCAGCTAACCTAACAGAGAAACCAGTACAATCACACACACTCAAACAAACAACATTTAAGATAGTTGCACCAATGTTTTTGTTATCAAGCTACAGTTCCCAAATGTTCATGTTGTAATGACAAGGGTTAAAAATGGTGCCCCAAGCAAGGATACATGCAAGGGGAATAACAGAGGACACAAGTAGTCCCATGGAAAATATTTCGTGCACTATGACATAGTCTCTGACAACTCACTGTTGCACGAGAGTACCGACATAGCATGCAGCAAGCTTGTGTTAATGGAGATAGATCATGATGATCCAAAAGTCATTTGAGACCAAGAACAAGCAAGAACCATTAGAAAGATGGTTTTGTAGGACCAACTTCAATGTTTGGGGATGATGTAAATGATACAGACTTTAGTTGCGTATATTCCGTTTACCATTTTTTAAAATTTTAAATTTTTACAATTTTTTGAATTTTTAATGATTTTATTAGTTTTTTTGAAAAAAAAAATTGTTTTAATTTTTTTGATTTTTACGGAAGAAAATAGTATAGAGGAAATGACATAGTCATGAGACATTTCCAAAAGTGACCACGAGGTAAAAATATGCCCCAGGTAGTAGAAAAGGCTGTCAGGATACAAAAATGTGCTCCAGGGAAATTAAATGGGCATAAAATAATTATTTATTAAAAATAATCATCACGACCAGTATTAGAAGAAATTAGAAGAACCACGACAGGTTTCAGGGTGCCTCGGGGGTGAGAAACACGTCACGGGAGGTAAAAATGGGTATATAAGCCATCGCGGCCAATTCATTTACCACATTCACTTACCATTTACCATTGATCGGAGCTCTGACCTACGGGAGAAGATGGTGAGGGTGCGGAGCCAAAAACATCATGTGGATCACGTGAGAGATTACATGAGGCTCCCAATGGATGGACCACAGGTACACAAATCTCTTCTTTACCCTCGTCAATTATTAGCATTTAATTTTGATTAAAATGCACACATTTTTATGGTAGCATTAGGGTTTTTAGAGGAGAAAATGCACAGGCGTGGCCCTAGGGGTGCGCTTGTGTGCACTTTTGCATGGGCGTGCATGTGCCTATGCATAAATGTATGCGCCTAGTGCAAAAATTGGCCTTTAGGCAGGGGCACGCATGCGCCTGTGCAAAAATGGGTGCGCCAGTGCACAAACATGGTTGCGCTGGTGCACAATTGAGGTTTGTAATTTGAATGGCACACCTATGCGCTGAGGGGTGTGTTGGTGCACTAAGGAGTGCATGTGCACAAATGGGGTGCATTGATGCCACCAGGGGTGTGTTAGTGCACAAAAGACATTTTTAAATGCTTTTCAGAAGAAAACCAAGGTTTTAGCAAACCCTAGGTGTTTGGTAAAGATGATATTTATATCAAAATAGAAGAATAATATGGTAGAATAGAAAAATTAAATGATAGAGTAGAAGAATAAATGATAGATTAGAATAGAAGAATAAGATCATAATTAAATGACCCGATTGGTTTTGCAGGAGGACCTAGACAAGTTAGAGACGCAGGAGTGACATGTGTGGCTTCAGGCCTACGAGGAGACATTTAGCCGACATGACCATATTTTTTTGGAGATCACACTTTAGAGGTGACTGGTTAGCACATGTAGCTCATGCCCCAGATTACTTTAGACCAAAGCCTACTCACAGCCTTAGCTGAGAGATGGTGGAGCGAGAGCCAAACATTCTGTCTGCCTACTAGTGAGATGAGTATTACCTTAGAGGATGTGTGGCGGATCTTGTGAGTTCCTATTCAGGGTCGTTTGATCACTTATGATGGTCACAAGGACCGGATTGAGTGATATACAACCATGACATTTGGAGTGACAGATATACCCCACCGGGGTATGACAATTTTTTTTAGGAGGTGCATGGTCGATCAATGGCTAGGCTGAGTCCATGTGTTCTTGTTAGCTCTTTTCAGTGGCATATTGCTGCCTAACAAGACTGGTGTTTGGTTTCCCCTTGGCCTCATTGGAGTGATTCACAACCTTCTACAGGGAGAGGTTTACTACTGGGGTCAGTGCATACTGGCTCACTTATATGTGGATCTTCACTTGATAGCTTACCATAGACAGAATTCTGTGGGTCTTATGCTACTTTGCTACAGATATGGGCTTGGGACCATATTGCAATCGGCCACCCTACAGGAGCTTTGAGAGCTCGAGTTATTGGAGAGCCTTCTGTTATGGGTTGGGTTCCAGTTGGGGAGGATGTACGTGGTCACTTAGGGGATATTGAGATACAACCCCATATGATTACATGGCGTTCATATAGGTTATATCAGTGGCCTGAGGATGTTGTTGAGCTTTGTACCGCAATGGGTGATCACTTCCTTCTTGGGAGTAGGAGCCACATTATGGAGTGGTATAGAGTAGACCAGGTTTAGCACCAGTTTGGACTTATTCAGGGGATTCTTGGTGCTGAGATGTGGTATGCTCATAGATATAGAGAGGTCTTTCATATGGGGCCTCAGATCAGGTTAGGGTCTGAGCTCGTGCCAGATTTTTATAGGTGGTTTTTCATCCTTGGGTACAACATGTACAGATAGTGGATCCTGGTACTACATAGGACTATGCAGGTTGGTATGCTACAGTGTTACCTCAACATTTGACCATTCCACATGAGGTACTAGATACAATGGCACAGGGATTTCAGATCCCACCTCCTAGGGCATAGGCACAAAGTCAGGTAGATCCACAAGGAGGATGATAGCAGGTACCAAGCACAACAGGTATTCATTAGTAACTTTTTAGTGTAGTAGTAGGTATTGGTGTGGCCACATGTAGTAGTGCAGCCACAAGTATTGGCACCATGGATGCCTCAGCAGGCTCCATTACATGAACCTTTGTCAGGTAACCTCCATCACCCTCCCCCACGTGAGTCCATCACATAGTCCACCAAGAGATGGAGGAGGTGGTGGGGGTGGAGAGTAGATGGAGGAGGACATACCATTGGTGAGCAGGTGGCTGAGTAGCAAATGGATGAGGATATTAAGGATATATAGGATGGTGGATAGGTGGTTCCTTGCAGCAGTAGCTACAATAGGTAGTAGCCTTACAGCTTCAGGCCATAGCTGAGAGGGACCTGGTGATCACTAAGAGAGATCAACTCATTACCGAGCAAGACCAGGCCAGGGAAGAGAGGATACAAACCCTGATAGAGCAAGATCAGATGACCGCAGATGGATTACAGTTGTAGTCAGAGAGAGACCAAGCTTGTTTTAGAGTGAGACCAAGCTATCACAGAGCGAGATAAACTGTGGATATAGTTGGCCAGTGTGAGAGAAGAGTGTGATGTGCTGCAGCAGGTCGGCATTGCTTCAGGTTTACAGTAGTTGATTGGGCATAGTGCCACTGTAGTAAGTGAGGCTACATACTTATAGGATGCAGTATTACATGGTCATACCAGCTGATCAAAGAGTTCTTGAGTATAGCCAGATAGTAGGCACCTCGTCTCATTATAGATCTCATAGGCAGTCGCGATCAGCACGATCTGTATAGGGTCCTTCAGGACAACAGGCTTCAGAGCAACACGGGTCTATATAACATGGCATTGCACCTTCTACATGTCCAGCATCTCAGATGCCCCCACCTAGTGGCAGATCCACACCAGGCAGTCCTGGAGAGGGCTTGAGTCATGGCTGACTCTATTTATTGATGTACTAGATGTATATTTTTGGTGTATCACCTCGATATGAAGGCATACTTTTGTACGGATGTATATGTACTATTTTTTATCATGCCTCATGATGAAGGAACGTTTTTGTATAGATGTATAGTATGTATTATTTTTTACTATGCCTCATGATGAAGGCACATTTTTTTGTATAGATGCCCATGATGGCTCATTGTATCAGGATGTACTTTTGAGACACATATTTTTATACACAAACATTTATATTTGTGATGATGTATGATGATAGATGGATTACTGATATACCATGTATTGTTTATGATATATCATGTTTAATCTATATGTGTTATGCTTGTATCACATGTTTGTTAAATTATGAGATAGCCTTAGTTGATGTCATATTGCATGTTGATGAGATACTTTGGGTAAAACATGTTTATATTTTTTATATTGGTGTGGGGGGGATAGATTTGTGATCATGTGCAACCCCTCTTGCCCCATTGATGATACGGTATTTGATGATTAGCTGTAGCATACATGTGTGATGTAGACTTAGCATTTATTGATATATGATGTATAGATGTGGTGATAGATGATATGATGATGTGATGATAAACTACATAAACAAACACAACTTAATCAAATCTAATCTAATCAAAGCAACACAACTATAAACAAGTATGCAAGATAAAATGAACTCAATGTAATTCCTAATAGATTAAAGTAACACTCAATCTAATTAAGTAAATGAATCCAATTTAGAGCACACGGTATGAAAATGCAATGCAATCAAAACTCTACAAACCGGTAACTAAAGTAAGTAAGTAAACTACTTAACTTGTTTTTGTGGGACAGTTTTGAAATGTTTTTTCACTATTTTTTGGTATTATCTCAAGACAATTTTTTATTGTTTTGGAGTTTTCTACGAAACGTATTTGAATGTTTTGCGGTTTTCAAGGAACATATCTACATGTTTTGAGATTTTGAAATAGTTATACGAATGTTTTTGACGTTTTCTAATAAGCTTTCTGAATCGAATGTGCAAGGAAATTGAAGAAATGTGGATGCCCCCAGTGTTAGATGGGATATACAAGGGTAGAATGCCACTTGTTATGTGCCAGAAGTGATGCTGTGAAGTTTCCCCCAGTGTGAGATGGGTTCATTACAAGTCAAATTCTCTGCATTTATAAGGTAGGATTAGTCGGATTACAACAAATAATTATAGGCTCACAAGGGACTCAGACGAAGGCAAAGACCATATTAGGAAAAAGCTATCGTACTCCTAAACCTGAACTGATTGTGAACAACAGAGCCTCCCTTGGCGCGGGGGGCATCATATTTCTCATCTTGCTTTATTTCAACATGGCCAAATTTCACATTGATTGAAGCTTTCGAATCAGATTCACGCTTATCTTTTAGGTTCATGGATTACATCAGGAGTTTGAGACCAAGCTCAAGATCTTCAGTTTCTTCTGCGGCTCTAAGCAGTTCTTGTACAGGTAGTTCTTTCAAACCTTTTGTGGGTTCATCACAAGATGGTCTTGTCTCTCCATAGATGGCTTGGATGAGGTCATCTTCATCCCCAAATGGGAATGAGAATAACTCCTCATCACAGATAAACAAATAAGCTGATTTTTTTTCTTGAAAACCATCAAGAAGGTAATCTTCATCCCCAAATGGGAACGAGAATAACTCCTCATCTTGATAAGCACATAAGCTGATTTTTTTTCTTGAAAACCATCAAGAACCATTTCCTCTTCTTCATGGTTTGAATCATCTGGTGATCCAGGGCTGCCCTTTTGTAACTCAAATCTCCTCAATGCTTCTTCAAGGTCCATGCCTCTCTAAGAAGGCATGTCTGGCCCTATCAAGATGGGAATATCCTCTTCCTCCTTGGTTGTCACAAAGTGATTCATCCGCCTGCTATCTTGGTACAAAATGTTAGCTTCTGGGCTTCTGGACTTTCATACCGTGTACCTCATCTTCTTCTTAGGAAGAAATTTCTCCATGTCTCCCTTCACTGGTATGGTTGTGGATGACCAATTCATCTGAATTTTCCCTCCCAAGTCTCAGCAGAAACTTCTACTCAGCAACATTCTGAATGAGGCTGGGACGTCTGCTACCAAAATCATCGCTGAAACTTTCTTGTCTAGAAATTTGGCAAGAGCCACCTGTGCATCCTTGACCTTCCCTACAAGTGGTACCTTTTTTGACTCCAAGGAGTAACAAGAGCCACCAGGTGGAGTCATGGTGAGTTTGAGAGCTTTGGAAACCTTCACGGAATGACATTATCTGAGGCACCCAAATCTATTATGTAATTGTTCAATACATATTCTCCAACAAGAAGGGAGACATAAAAAGGTTCAACCTTATCAGTCTTTGATGCACTCAAAGAAAGCATGTTTTGTGAGGGAGGTGTAGGTGGGTTTGGTAGTATTCCTTTAGAATGAGGAGCTACATCATTGGGTGTTAAACTACCACTCCTGATGTATTGAACAAACCTCTCAAATTGTTTAGGGTGAGTCCACAAAAATTCAGTTTCAATAATCTTCACTTTGGATTTGTTTCACATATTCTATGAAGTCAAAGGGAGCAGATGTGAACAAGGGGGGTGAAGGGACTGATTTTGGAGTCTGGATAGGCTTGGGAGCAGGAGTAGATTTTTGAGGAGTAGATGGGATCTTGAAAGGTACATTAGGAGTTTTCAAAGTACTAGATTTTATAGGGGCGGATTTGGATTTAGAATTGGAAGAGGCATCAGAGGACTTACTTGGAATAGTGGGAGTCTTCTTACTTGCTACAGGATCAGGCTTCAACAATGCAGACTCCATGGAAGATGGAAGTGGTGATCCTCGACTGATTATTTTGTTTTACAGAGTCACCATAGGATTCAACCTTCTTTTTATTTGCAGCAGTGGAGGGAGGTGCTCCTTTCTCAGACTGAGAGTGAGTGAGTACCACACATGAAAAACTGGGTGCATCTTCTTCATCACCTCTAGAATACTCACAAAACCTGATTTGTGTATCATTCTCAAGTTCATCAATTTCTAGGAAATTACCACCTTCACTTTCTTGTTCAAGCTCTTCTTCCTTTTCTTGAATCCTGGAATCTACGTTCATGGGTGGGGCCTCCAAGGCGAGCCTTTGGGGTGCTCCTGCAATCTGATTTCTATTGCTTCTTTGAGAAGATACTCATTCAAATAATTCCCTCTTCAAAGATGCCATCTCATTTGCCAACTTTTGTAGTGATGGATTGGTTCTCTCATCTCCATGATGTTGGGCCTTTCCCTTTGATGGATTCTTGATCTTTCCAGAGAGGATGAGATCATCATCAAGTTCAATGGCCATCCTTTGTGCTTCTACAATGTTCCTTGGTTGAACTCTTCATAGGAGAAATCCTACCTCTGGTGATTGAGCATTTATGAAGAATCTCTTGATATTGTTTTGAGATGGAGAATCTTCTTCCAGGTATCCTGCAAAGTAACTATTCAAAGTGAGCCACAAAGTCTCTCATAGTTTCACTTTCTCCTTTCTTCATTTGAGCCAACTGCACCAAGAGGTCCTAACAGTCTTCAGTTGATTTAAATCTCTCTTCGAAGGCATCTTGATGTCATTCCAACCCGTGATGGACCAGGCAGGTAGGAGGTAAAACCATTCTGTTGTTTTTTCTTAGAGGGACTCCACGAAGAGTCTTACATCAACATCTTTGTGTTGGACACCAAGAATTCCACATGATGTCGTGAAGGCAGAATGTGTTCTTCAAGATGTTGTGTGTCATCACCTTTGAACTTTGGAAAGTTATTGCGGGAACTTGTTGGTAGATCATGAAGAGGGTGTTCAAGAGCAATGGGCTTGTATTCCTTCCCCATGGAACAATGGGTTGAGGTCTTTCTACTTCATCTTCCATTGTCATTTCTTGCTTCTACTTCAGCTCTTGCTTCTACAAATTCTTCTTCAAATTCTTCTTCTTTCGGGAACTCAATGCTCAATGGTAGTTGAAAAATGGGAGAATTTGAAGGGGGAGTATCAACAAGAGTTTGGATAGGATTTCCAGGTGAACTTCTTGAAGAGCCAGATGGAGAGGAGGCTTGAGAGAAGAAGTATGGATTATCTCTAATTCATTCTTGCTGATTTTGTAAAGCCTCAAAATTGGAATCAACACCACCTCTCGACCTGTTCAACCTGGTGTATCTTCCTTCAGCCAACTTTTGGAAATTCTTGAAGTGGGAATATGAAAAGACACTGTGGAATATGAAAGGTCACGTGCAGGAATTGACAATGTAGCCTTTAGCAATGGATTTTCATGAACTTTTTTTTTATTTTAAATTTTTAGACCTTGCAGTCATATTTTGGGTGTAGATGCTACTAAATCTGCCCCACAGTGGGTGCCAAAAACTGTTGGCGAGAAAATTTTTTGGGTGGAAAAACTTGTGGATTTCTTGCCAACACTCTGGGAATCTAAGTCCCTCTACTTAACTAGTGCAGCTTCCGTATATGCATGCACGTGAAAAGGTGGATTTCTGTGGTGGCCTTTCGACCAGGGATCCAACAGGGGCACTCCACTGACCCTGTGGCAAAGCTAGTAATTTCTTGCTAGAGAAGACTTTGTCTGAAGAGTGGGAAAGGGAGTGAGAATATTAGAGTAGGAGAACTAATGTTGCAAGTAGAAAATCAGATTCTTGCATTACACTAGTTGGAAATTCATCACATGCATTGAAATTAAGAGGAAACAATACTACAAATAACAACAAGACCAAATAAATTTATTGAACTCAAAGTTTCAAGAAATCCCTTAGTCAAAGAAAGATAGAAACTCCTTCTTCTTGTATTGATTGCTCAAACAGAAATTGTACATAGTGTAGGAAATAGAGGAAATTTGAGAATGAGGGGAATGAAGAATTTGGCTATCTCCTTTGTTTCTCAAGGTAGAATGCACTCTTGAGCTTAAAAAATCAATGACCAACCCTTTGAGATGGGAATGGCTTTACGGTTTATAGAGTAGACTCGACTCCTCGTCTTCTTCATGACCCTCAATATGCCTTATTTCTAACTTGAGACTATTCATATTCCTACAAAATATTTAAGTCCCTTTTATAAAATCAAGGTGACTTAATTTACATTATGTTTCTAAAGTCACTTTTAGGTGACTTAAAGGCATATCAAAAAGTGCAAACCCCAATGAAGAATTAGAACATTTGAAGGGAGAGAAAGTTGGGGGAGAGGGAAGAGAGAGAAGGGGAGAAGATGTTGCCCTTGATGAAGTCCGATGATCCTCGTTGATGGAAAGCTCTGATGCGACGAAGTTCTGAATGTCCCATTGTGCCAAAACTACTCTTTGAGTGTGACTTACTATTTTTAGTAAATGCCCAAATGGGAGACTTACTATTTTTAGTAAGAGGTGATTCTTGCTTCTTCTTGATCATCTTGATGTGATGAAAATATTCATTCAATCCTACACACACTGCCTTTGCTTTGACCACTTCTTGGGGTGACTTACTATTTTTAGTAAGCACCCATATAAGGGACTTACTATTTTTAGTAAGTGGTCATTTTCACTATTTTCTGCTCCAGGATAATCATTCTGGATTCTTGGAGATCTTCAGTGCACACTGCCTTTTCCATAGCCACTTTTGATGAAGACTTACCAAAAATAGCAAGCATGTGTAGGAAAGCTTACTATTTTTGGAAAGTGGATTTACAATGCTCAGTTTGTGATGGAGTATATTTTTCTAGATTCGGCTCATCATCATGGTCACGTCCTCCAAATTTCACTTGATTTCACCTCGCTAGAATGATTGGAAATAAATTTTGAAATTTTAACCTGGCAGTGGCTTTAGGCATGGAGCTGCCATGGTGGCCATTAATGGAGCTCAAACTTTGTAGGTCTGGTTTTTGTCTCCGTTTGTGATGAAAACAACTCCATTGTGATAGGTTTTTCATTTGGAGCTCATGTGCAAGTTTTTATCTCACCTCCATTGCTGAAATGATAGGAAATTTGACGAATGTGAGATGGTGCATGAAGTGAGGATTTTGTTGGAACAAATGATTCTGGGCACCATTTGACCTCCCATTTGTTGCATCTTGATCACCTTGAAAAATTTGGAAGTCTGTAAAATATGGCATCTCGATCCGACTTGTATTTTGCAAGATATGAGGATTTTCTGATTGGGTGACTTCATGGTTATCTGGCAAAAAATCATCATTTTCTCCTCATTATTCATTTCTTCAACATTTTTGATCAATCCTTCCCTAAGACCTGTGTATTTTCATGAATTGGAGGATTTTTTGGCCATGGCAGAGCTGGTTTGAAGCAACAATGGTGGACCGGGTGTCTGGACAATCATGAACAAAGCCATGGCAAGGTATGAAGCTTTGAAGGAGAAATGGGGGGAAATAACAGCTAAGTGTCAGATTTAAATATTTCAAAAAATGCATAGAAGGGGATGGGTGAATTTTTATGTCCCTGACATCCCTCACCTCAAAGGGATGTGAGGGACATCAATTTCCATGGTGGTCAAGGTGACACATGGCAGAGATCCGACGGTAGGGAATGAAGGCTTGGTAAAATTACACACTGGGGGCTGGAAATTCGGAGTCACATGGGTGACCAAAAGTCTCCTAGAGGGATGGGTGAATTTTTCAATGTTTTATGTCCCTCACCTCAAAGGGACATGAGGGACATCAATTTCCATGGTGGTCAAGGTGATGACACGTGGCAATGATCAACGATGAAGGGGATTGTGAGCTCCCGCAAGCACCTGGGGGATGAACTGGCAATCCTAGAGGTCATATGTGGGTTTAGAGGACCTCAAGGGGGCTGGGAGAATTTTTCAAACCTTGATTTCTCTGACCCTTAGGGACGTTAGGAACATAAAATCCCGCCATGCCCCTGGAGCCTCCCAAAATTTGACTAACTCCTGAACCTTGAGGACAACTTGCGATGGCAATATAACTTGAGCTCCAAATGGTATGTTTTGATGAAATTTTATATGATCCTGACTGGAAATGGAATTTTTAATCCAATGGTGGGGGTATTCATGTCTTGATTCATCCATTTGATCCCTGAAAAAGTGTATTTTTTGGTTTAGTACTCCACCTCTGCATGAAAAAACCTTCCTGTAGACCTAATGTGCCAAAATGTTGTGAAAAATATGATTTCACCATCTTGTAGGGCTTGGAATTATATTTTTGATGATGTTTTATTTTTCCCCTAACTCCATCCGAAGCTCCCAGAATCACCTTCGGAAGATCAGCGACTTTTTGGCATGTGCACTGACTAGGCCTGTGAACCCTAATTTTGGTGAAACTGCCCCAACTTCTCTGAGCCCTTCCAAAATCTTCCTGAATCATTTCCATGATGTCCCAAGACCTTTTAATCACCTCCACATCTATTTTGGCTCTTCTGATCTGCTCCATGAGGTTGCTCTAGCCCTAGGAAGGCCAGTGATAGCCCTTCCCACAACTGCCTGTAGCTTGCAAATGAACTCCTAAAATCACCTAGGGGGAATGAATGGACTTTCCTAAATCACCTAGGGGGATGATATGACATTAATTGGGAGGTCACTTGGACTGACTAGGTATAGACCCAGGGTGTCTTGGAATGATAGGACTTGAAAAAATTAACATAGGGGTATAGTTGTCACCTATTTTATTACTTGGATAGATTCATCTAAATTTAAACTTCGCAACAGATTCCCATCATATCCTCAGGCGGAAGAGGGTGCCTCTAAGTAGGGTATAGCAGGCTATACACTAGATAAGGGTACATTTTTCAGCATAGGAAATGTATGTGGGAAAGGATCCATCATGGATTTAATTAAATATTTGAGTGTACCATGGTTAAAAGGGACCAAGAACCTCGCACACCATATAGGAGTCTAGTATGTCATATGTTGTTGTTAATGGATATTTTCAATGAAGAATGGCATGTCATTATTCCCTTAGTGGAATCCTTAACATGGATCGTACTATAGCCATAGCATTTGCTTCTTTGTTCTGTGCTCTTGGTATTTTCTCAAATGTTATCTACTCAAAGAATTCCTTTCAAGGAATAGACCATTCTTTTGTATGGAATAATTTTCTCATCTTTGACCTTATATTCATCTATGACTTGTTTGATAATAAGCATTGAATCACCAATGCAATTAACTCATTTGATAGCTAGCTTCATCCCTGTGATGAGAGATTCATACTCTACTATATTATTCATGCATGGGAATCCTAGTTAGAAAGCTTGGGGAATTAAGTCACCTGTAAGAGTTATTAACACCACTCTGGCACCTAAACCATGAAAGGTAAGGAGCCATCAAAGTATAGTTGTCAAAAGATAGATTCCTCAAGGTAAATTATGGATGCATCTGGTAGTTCCATGCTCAAGGGTTTAGTACCTAGTAGTGGAGCTTATGTTAGCTAATCTGCTAAGACTTGTCCCTTTACTGAATTTTGATGTACATACTCAATGTTGAATTCACTTAACAAAATGATCCAATTAGCCATCTTCCCTATGAGTGTAGGTTTTGACAATAACTATTTTAGTGGATTGGCCTTTAAAATAATCTTGACCTTATTGTTGAGAAAATAATGGTGTAGCTTCTAGAGAGAAAACATTATGGCTAGGTAGGATTTTTTGATCTGCGGATAGTTGAGCTCATATACTATCAATGTTCTGCTCAAGTAGTATACAATGTTTTCTCTCTGTTTTTGATCATACTGGGCCAACAGTACCCCAATTAAAAAATGTATATCAGAAATGTAAAACAACAAGGGTTCTCCTATCATAGGTGGCATGAGAACAGGGGGTTTAGCCAAGTATTATTTTAGCAAGTCAAAACTTGTTATTGTTCTGGCCCCTAGATGAAATTAACATCTTTCTTAAGAAGATGTGTGAATGTATGACACTTGTCTGCTAGCTGTGAAATAAACCTTCTGATGGCCTAGATTTTCCTTTGTAAGCTACGCAGTTGTCTAGTATTCTTAGGAGGAGGCATCTTTGTGATGGTCATGACCTTTGAGGGGTCCACATCTATTCCTCTTCTTGACATAATGAATCCTAATAATTTCCTAGATAGCACACTGAAGACACACTTCATGTTAAGGTGGACTTTCTAGTCTTTTAGGTGATGAAATATATGTTGTAAAATCTTTGGGTGATCCTCCCAAGTTCAATATTTAGCTAGTATATAATCTACGTAAGCTTACATGATGTTGTTTATCATGTCATGAAATATTACAGTCACCACTCGCTAATATGTAGCACCTACATTCTAAAGGTTGAAGGGCATAACTTGGTAGTAGAACGTTCCCTATGGGGTTGTGAAATTTCTCTTGTGTTGATCTTCCTCCATAATATTTATCTGATTATAACCTAAGAAGCCATCCATGAGTGATATCATCTCATAACCAGCAGTAGAATTGAAGATCATGTCAATGTTAGGGAGAGGAAAGTTTTCCTTCAAAAAATCTTTGTTAATATCTCTGAAATTGGTACACACTCTGATACCGACTAGATTTTTCTGAGATGGTACAACATTAGAAATCCACTATGAGTATTTGATAGGCCTGATGAAGCCTACTTCTAATAAAATTTCTAGTTATGCCTTTACCAGTAAGGCGACACAAGGATGTATCTTTCAAAGATTTTGTTTGATGGGCTTGGTGTCCGAGTGCACAACAAGATTGTGCACCACTAATGCAAGATCAAGTCCTAGCATGTCTGCATAAGACCAAGTGAAGATATCTGCATACTCTCTCAAAAGTCCTGTAAATGTTTTCTGTTCTTGAGCTGAGAGTGAAGCTCCCAACTTAACTATTCTAGGCAACTCCTTCGTGTGCGATGTTAACATCTATTGTATCTTCCACTAGTAGCTTTTAATCGTACCCCATGCATGCAGGATCGAGAGGGATATTGATATCCTCTTCTACCAAAGGTGGTTTAGGGAGGTATTCATCTTTATATGGGTACATTATATTTTCCATAGGTTGTTCTGTTTGTTTGTCCACAAGTGCCTCAAAGAGGTTTTTGCTATAGGACTTCCCCTTTTTCTTTCCGCAAGGATTTTCTGTAGGACTCTTTCCCTTGCTCACTTTTTTACTTAAGTTTCCACACAACTCTACCTCCTCTCCAAAGTATGCACATGCATTGAGCTGAATGGAGAATCCTTTCTTGTGATCATTTCTTGGAATGTTATCTCTGATGCCCAGGAACTCACCAATAGCCTCATCATTCTAAAACACGTCAATAGGTAAGTGTTGTTGTTGATCCCAATTCATGAGTGATGGGTAGATGAGGTTTAATGTTTGAGTTATAGGGGATACGGTGGGTGTAATAGGGGTTATGGTAAGGATAGCCATGTTAGAGAATAGGTTCGTAGAGGTGAGGTCTTTGTAAATACTACACCAGGAATCTATTTTGCTTTCATTTTCGAACAAACCTATCCTCACTCTCAGAAGAAACATACTCATTATCTGAATGGTGAAACTCATAAAAATGGATTTCAATACCTAATTTACCCATTGTGCAATGAGGTATTGAAAGAGCTTCTAATGGACCTTGTTCTTGGCGGCCACAACCATGTCCTTGATATCTCATAGTAAGCATGATTATGTTAGGAATAACATATCTTGATGACTTGTAACACAAATTCATTTCATCATCTTAATGATGAAATATTATGTCATTGAGAATTCTTTCATCTTCTAGCAAGCCACCAGAAGTGAAATTGTCAAAAGGGTAATTCTCCCTTGATCTTTGGAATTCGTAGCATGGTCTACCACGTGCTTGGGCTGATAGTAGAATGTTTTGAATCATAAGGGTTTGCTAAATATTATAATTTCCACAACCATTATTTATGACCTTCATATCCCACGTAGCAAAATGATATTCTGATGAAGACGCACTATTTTCATTGGGAGTTAGGGCATTTGGATCCACTTGTGAAGCGAGGGCATCCAACTGAATAGGGACAGTGATCTCCATAGAAGGACACTCATAAATGGAAGGAAAATATCCTGAAAATTCTCTGCAACGAGAAAAATATTGGGTATCCCCTTATATAGTAAGTGTTTTTCCTTCATACTGCAATTTTAGACACTGATGATACGTTGATGGCACATCATGTATGGCATGAATCCATGGGCGACCGAGAAATGTGTTATAAGGGAGCTCCAGGTCCAAGACATGGAAATTCATATCATGGGTTATGGGACTAACTTCTAATGAGAAAGTGATCATTCCCGTTCATTTTATTTCTTCATTGTCATACGCCTTTATGGTGATGACCATTGTCTCACAAATCAGGATTCTGTGCCGCCTAGTTGACGAACTAGTTTAAGAGTACAAATGTTAAGACCCAATCCTCCATCCATAATCACACTCTTGACCTTCTTACGCTTAATTATTACCTCAATATATAAGGGTAGGTTATGGGAGGGATTTTTAGTTAAGGCTTCTGTCAGACTGAAGGTTATGTGTCTTGTGGGAGTGATTTACGCTACCATAGCTTGTAAATGGGTAGGGTGGACATCAATAGATACTCCCGATCCCTGTAGGGTTTTGCAAAGAATATATTTATGGATGTTAGAAATATTTAGGTCAAATATTGAAATACTAGTTGTAGTATTCTCTATTTGATATAACACATCATAATTACTCTCTTGAGAAGGATGGGGAGCAGGTTCAGAATTTATAACAAGGATAGCGCGTCGTATTCCCACAATGCACACTATTGTTTAAATTCTAATTGTATTGATTTTATCAACTAGTGGGTCAACACAACCTATCAAGGCATCAAAATGGTATCATATTACACCTTAGTGCTGAACACATTACTCCCCTATCTAGCAAAAGGCTCTTTGAATATCCCTAAGTTTGCATTTGGATATTTTGTAATGGCAATGAAGTCTACTTCTATATCACCACTATCAACTAGGTCTTGAATATAGCTTTTTGATCTTAAACACTTGTTATTTTTATGACCCTTTACATGGTGAAACCCACAAAATTCATTATCTCTAAACCATGATGGTTTAGGTGCATCATCCCCATAGGGTTTTGTTTCATGGTACTTAACCATGTTAACGGCCTCTAACTAATGTTAGTGCAAAATCACAGCACCCCCGAATGGCCCAGGTGTGAAGTGGGGCATCCAGTGTGATTGCACAACATGGGACCATCTCTCAAGCTATGGGACTTGAAAAACTATAGATGGACCTCCAGAGAAATCCATTTCTTGCTTCCTAATCTACTTGCCACAAGCTACTCCAGTGCAGGATGAACCTATTCTATCCTAATTAACCATTCCAAGGGGATTAGAGAGAGAAAGAGAGAGAGAGAGAGAAAGAGAGAGAGGGATGAAAGAGTCCTACACTAAGTGGTGATACACCAGAAAAGGAAGTGGTTGAATCACAGACCCGGCCGCCTAAAGTGGAGAGAGGTGAGTAGAGGAGAGGGTGGACAGAATGCACCACGGACCAGAGATATATTTCACATAAACACCACTTTAAAACCCATTAAACACAACTCTCATGACCTACAATGAACATCAGAATATACACAATATACCCTGTAATGATGAGAGGTAAGAAGAGACAACAAAATAAGCCAAGGATGGAAAGATGCATCACGAAACAGATTTTATTGCTCCAAAATGTTACACAATACATCATCATTGGGAAAGAGGCAAGAAAGAACCATTACAAAGCCATGGGAGGAGGCTTAGACTCCGCGTTCTACCCTAAGGAAGAAAGGGAGAAGGGGGGTAGAGGAGAAACAATGACCATCCCTTCAAATATGCCCCTTCATTACAATATATAGGAAGAATAAAAGAGAGAAGAGGGAAGAATTAGAATCCTACTTCAACCACCTAGAGATACGCATTGAATCTTGATTTGAAAGCTCAACCACTATCAATCAATTCCTTTCTCAAATACGCCCCAAATCTGTCATGTCTGGTTCCCCGACGGATCAAATCAAATCAGATCTAGTAGTTGGAGAAATAAGGCTTTGTATTAATGTCGTAGAAGACGTTTTCCCATTTTTCACCCACCAAATCCTATTAAGAATGATATTTTATGTTTCCATGGTGTAGAGGGTGTCAAGACGTTTCCAAAAATTCTTCTCCTACCCAAATCTGAGTCTCATGTCAAAAGATATGGCCATTTGAATATTTGGATCGTAGGTGCACAATATGTTAAAGAGTTTTTCCATACATGGTCCACGTGGCAGCCTAGTGCTTGTTCCTTGGGCTTATTTGTATTTTTCCTATGTCTCTTTGCTTGGTGGGGCCAAAAGTCTAATCCTAGACACGTGGTGGCCTGACACTTGTTTGGAAACCTGCCCCAAATTTTACCTATGAAATAGCATCATGTTGACACTTGGCTCCCTCCACTAGCCTTCCTCTGCCTTGACTATTTAACCCCTAACTCTATCCCTTTTTGGACTCTGAGACATGTGGAAGGCCCGAGCTCATTTGAAAACCTGCTTAGGATTTTACCTTTGAAGGAGCATCGTGTTAACACTTGGTGCCTTCCGCCTGCACTCTATACTTAGTCGTTTTGGGCCCACTCTTCTTTTTTACCTCTACTGACCATTTGCTACGAAAGGGCTGGCGCAAGTTTAAGTCTCTAGCCTAGATCACACTTTTGAATGTGCATCGTTAAGACACTTAGCACCCTCTACTAAGTCGAAGAATTTTCATCAGCCGGTATAACTTTTTGGGGCTCTAGACGCTTGGAAGCTTAGCACTTGTTTGGGTCTACCCCTTTGGATTTAATCTTTGGAGGTGCGTCGTTTGGACACTTGGCTCCCTTCACTGTCTCCTCCATACTTAGTCATTTTCGGGCCCGTTTTGAACCATTTGTGAAGGTTG
This sequence comes from Taxus chinensis, assembly GCA_019776745.2. NCBI lineage: Eukaryota > Viridiplantae > Streptophyta > Pinopsida > Cupressales > Taxaceae > Taxus > Taxus chinensis. The sequence continues at coordinate 128,376 of JAHRHJ020003495.1, read as the reverse complement.
AAGACTTTGAATCTTCGTCATTTCTTTTCCTTTCATCCTCTGGTTCTTTTAACACTGCTCAGCCTCCTACCCTGACCATTTTATTCCATTTCTGAGCCCACCTATAATTTTTTTTATGGATTTGAAGCACGAGTTTTTTCTTGACAGATCCGTTTCTTGAATTTCTTCTTGCACAGGGTCGTTTGATCTTTCGTAGGCCTTGCCACTCCATTGTAGAGTTCCTTTGTTTTCTGATTGTAGGATTTGAACATGAATTCTCTGGCTTTTTCTTGTGCGGGGTCATGGCTGATAAATTTTTTTGAGGAGAAAAATATGGATAATAACTACTTTAGTATGGATGATATTGATTCAGATAGAGGTGTGAAAGTATGGCGTTTATATTTTGTAGATGGATTTCCCTTTGAAAGCTTCAAAGGTGCATGGTTTTGACCAGCTTGTAATTTCTTGGAGTCTACTATCCCATCACTAATGATATTTTTGTTCTTATTATGAAAAAAAATTGGCTTTTCGTTAGATTTGGAATCATTATGATCATGAGAGAAAGGTTTTAGTCCCCCTAGCTAACAATTCTTTTTCAATTTGACTCCCTTTTTTTATTACCTCTTTGAATATGTTGCCACAATGCATTTGCAAGTGGAACGTAATGTCTAGATGGAGGTTGGGAACAAATATGCTTATCAACTATTTTTCAGGTATGGAGCAAGGAAAGCGGCTAGCTAATCCTCTCCACCATTGTAAAAATGCAGCGAAAAGGGTTTTGTTATTCCATTGTTTGGCATTGCAGAGATCTAATATGGTAATGTCACTCTCTATATTAAAAGAAAAGTGTTCATATGTAAAATGTTTAGCTAATTCCAGCCATGTGGATATAGATCCCTTGGGGATGTGTATAAACCATTCTAATGCCTTCCTCCTAAACTTCGTGGGAAGAGGTTGTGCATAAGATAATTTTCGCTAAATGCAACCTCTTGGCATGCCATATAAAAATATTTAATATGGTCACGAGGGTCACCTTTTCCCTTATACTTATCAAATTTTGGAAAATCAAAGTGTCATGGGAAAGGTACCTGTAGCATGGCCCTATCAAATGGATAAGGGCACAACTCATCGAACTAGTATTTCTTCTTGTTATTAGTTTTACCTTCTTGTAATGTTATAAGGGAATTCTTCATAGTGAACCACTCTTGATTGAAGAGTGGATCTTGTGTGGGTGGTGTAGGTCTATATGAAGGGTTGAATCTAGGTGTATTCCCACCTCTATTTTCTGTGAGAAAGTCTTCATAAGGATCTTTTCATGTGCCTCATCGATCGAGGAGTGTTTATTGGGAACTCATGAAATAAGCTTTTGGTTTTTCCTTCAGTATAGTTTTTTTCACAACTTTTGGTTGTTCCTTTGTATATGTGAAGCCAAACTTGCCAATTGCAAGTGAGGGCTTGGATTTTTTGTTCGAACGTCACCTCTTGAATAGTTACTTCATTATGATCTTTCATTAGGGGAGGTTGTGCATGATGAACATGTTCCTCATGGTCTTTGCAACGTATTCTAATAACAGGTACTGATAGTTATCCATCATTTTCAAAAGGTACTCCTCATTATTTTGTCCAGAAGTAGAGGCATGACCTGGGTTTAATATTTCATTAACAGTACAATGGGGTTCGTTCTACTTCTTCTTCTCCATGAACCATTTCAAAAATGAGAGAAGGGTCCACTGTGGAAGGCTACCTAGTTCCTAGTTCCATGACATGCATAAGAACCTCATGTTTGTTTTGAAAAATGTAATCATCAAAATTGGCGGGAGGACGCTCTATATTCATATGAGGAGAATCTTCCTCTCCACCACTATGGTCAACCATGAGATTATCCTCTAAAAGAGGGTTATCACCTCCAAATATATCGGCTCCTAATCTTCAGGATCCCATTCTCGTAGTAGGCATACTCGAGATAGGAGATACAACATGAAAAATTTCCACTAAGGTTTACTAAAAAGGGACCTTAGTCAAATTTTTGTAGCGTAATGACGCTAAATCGTCAAAACAAGGTGACTATAGAACAACCATAAAATTAATAGGTCAAAGCGAATGTACAAACTAAAGAATAATGAATAAGCTACCCTAGTAAGGTAATATATGACATAAGTTTTTCTAGAATAATACAATGACGTACAATGCTCAAAATTTAGTCACACCAAATAGTTTACTCCCTAAGATTTGTCTAGATAGGTTTGAAACCAAATAGTGACAACACAATATCACCAGTTAGGTCAAGTTTGCAACAAACAAGGCCTAAATGATAAGAGAATGTTGACGTGATCTTCTAACAAGATATACTAAAAGCCAGTTTCTAAACACTAACAAAGTCTAAGCTTTGTAAAATGGATGATACAAGTGTGAGCAGCGTAATAATGCTATTTGGACACGTAATCAAACTTTGCAAGAAAGCAAGATTTTAGTATCAAAATGGCATTATAGCGATGCTAACAAAGTAACCTCAACACTCACAAAACTCAAGACAAAGCTAGGGTGTAAAAACTACGTCTAAGTATAACAAGAAATTGTTATGCGTGTGAGCAACGTAACTCTACAATATAGAGATTTAGGCCTAATTTCACAAATGGAAACAAGTTGTAAATATCTCAATTGTATGGCTATAATGTGGGCAGTGTAACAACTCAAAAGAAGACAAGGATGAAATCACCTAACTACGATGATAATAAGTCTCAAATATGGGTTTTTGAGACAAGGGGGCCTACTAGATCATGAGTACGTACCATGCACACTTTCAACACTTGCACTCTGGCATTGCAACCTAGTCACGCAAGTAGAATACAAAAGTGGTGGACATGTGATATCTAGTGGTATCCATATATGTTGTTTCCTTTTTTCCAAAAATGGGAAAGAAGAAAACAAGGGTGTAGACCAAGTGGTGTTGAAATAAACTTGGTTTTATTTTGGTAGAGTTTCGCCTTGTCTTAGGACAAGTGAAAAACTAGGACAAAATGACACTAAGTAGATTTCATGATGAAATATCACTGGTTTCAACTTTAAGATATTCTTTCCCTTGTTCAAAAAACAAGAGTTTGAATCTAACAAAGTTTTCACTTTGTGAGAGCTCTCAAGTATAACAACTAAGACAAAAATAATGGCTCCAAGCTAGAAAGCTTCCTAGGTGGTTCTCTCTCTATGTGTCACAAGTTTACTTCTGCAAGCTTGATTTACCAAGGTTTCCCAAGGAGTATCTCATATTTACTTTACCCCCTTCTAATATAATGAGAAACTAGTGCGTTCAGTTGTATTATCATTGGGGTCGCAATGGAAGTAACTTTGACTCTAATCTCACCAAGGTGTACTAATCAAGTCGGTAGTGTGGAGCACTTTCCTATTTTATTCACAAGGTTCCCTCTTGCGTGAACTACTTTAGGGTTCCTAGGACCACCCCCATTGTTGTAGCTTAAGGCTTATGCCAAAGGGGTTATGTCCTAGTTAAGCAGACGAGTCGTAGCTCTTAACTGAAACCTGTAAATACAATGTGATGATTGTGGTGTATTTTTTATCTTTTAGACTTAGTGTGGTTTTTGTCGTACTCCTTTTAGGCAACCTACAATCACACATGAATGTTAGATTTTGGTTTGAAGAGAGCCCTTCTTTCTTTGAAGAAGTGTTTTAGGTCCTTCACACAAATGGTTAGTAGTTCAAAAAGATTCACAATATCATAAAAGAGGATTAAATGTCATTTTTGTTTCTCAAGATCACACTAGGTGCAAGAGAAGAGCATACACAACAAATAATCCAACTAAATAGAATGAAAAAGCTTGTAAATCAACTAACTACCATAAAAATTTGTAAAACAAGGTTTATTCCCAATTAATCCAAGTGCTTCTTAATGAAAGACTAAAATTGCTTTTGGTTCCCAAGATCACACTAGGTGCAAGGGAAGAGCATACACAAATTTTAGCCTTGGTTCTTTATCAAGTGAAAAATCTCTTAAACTAAAAGATCAAGCATATCAATGAATGATGATTTTTCTTACTTACTCTAAAATAGCAAAAAGTGGTTTAGAAGTGCTTTTGATTCCCAAGATCACACTAAGTGCAAGGGAAGAGCATACACACCCTATTCCAAACTCAAATAAAGCATGAAAAATCACTTATCAAACCCTAAGTCAATTTTAACAAAGATTACTTATCAAGCCCTAAGTGAATTTTGTTAGGAACATTGCTCTAAAATCAGTAAATTGACAAAAACAACAACTAAAATCCTCTAAAAATGACAGAAATCCTAAAAACTAGAAATAAAAATCATGAACTTTGAAGGAAATTTACCTGAGTGCACAGGCACGGCTTTTAGTGCACAGCATGGGTTTTGAAGCATGGGCACGCCCTTAAAGCACAGGCACAAGCTTGAAAGCATAGGTGTGGCCTCTGTCAAATTTTCACAGTCAATAGTGCACAGGCACGGCCAGAGAGGTATAGGCACCTTAATGCACAGGCACAAGCTTGACTTAGAGACCAAAATTATAAGTGTTGCACAGGTGCATCCAGAGAGGCACATGCACACTTCTTGATGCACATGAATAGGTTTCAATGCATAGGTGTGCTTCTTAATGCACATGTGCACTCTTGAATGCACAGGCACAAACCTTTCCTGTAGGTGACCAAAATCTGAATTTTGAGAAGAATTTCTTCAAAAAGATCCAATCTTTGGTATTTTGAGGCAATTTTGACAGGGCTTCACCTCCTTATATCCTACAAGGAACATGAAAACACAAAACTTCTACCACTAATCTAGTTGAAACAACTACCTAGCTACAAAATTGATGTACAAAACTTTGAAAACTACTCTAAAAAGCTTGAAAACTTTGAATTTAATCTAAGAACTTTGAAAGTAAGCTAGAAAGCTTTGAAGTTAATCTAGAAAAACTTGAATCTAATCTAAGAATTGGAAGTTAATCTAAGAAAACTTGAAATCTAAAACTTTTAAAACTATGTTAAAAAGCTTGAGAATGAATGCAAATGGGGTTTGAGTCCCACCGGGCGTGCCAAATGATAACACCCCAAACTTTTAACACAAATTAACTAGTTTAAAGCAAGATCAACACCATAATGATCTAAAGCTAAATGCAAAATATAAGGAATGAAACATCAATGATAAAAGCTTAATAGCATAACAATGGAGATTAAATGAAACTAACGTCTAACATCTAAGCATGCTTACTAGTATGTTTGATTAACTAACATAGACCTAAATAGATCTAGGAGCAATCAAATTGGGAATGGTTGCTACTCCACAAATGGTGAGGATATCTCTCTAACACAAGACTACAATGTCATGTTAGATACCCTCCTACTAACCATAATGAAGGCTTTAGGCAAAGATGAGCATGTGAATCCTTAAAGGAGTTTAGGCTCTTTAACATATATCTTATATGAGGCTACTAATAAAAGCATGGTGTAAAGTTGGAAGGTAAGTAGGTAGTCTTTTTATAGTTTTTCTTTTGGGAGAAAACTTGAATCTTGGTGCATGTGGGACTAAAAGTACAAAGAAGATTTAGAATTGCTAATCATGATTAAGCTTTTCTAATCACAATTAGTGAATTACCAAGTGATTAAGAGGTATGAAGCCTTAATCAACCACTTAGGGTCAACTAGGAGGCTAGGATAAGCTTTTGAAGCTTGCTGAGACATTGTGGAGGAAAGTGGGGTGATTTTGAGTGGTCATAAGAGGGGTTTGAGCCAATATTAGGGTATATTGACCAAAACAAGGGCAAAATAGGCTTAATTAGCTAATAAATGCTAATTGTCTATTTTGAAGAGGATTTTGACTTACGATTCACTGTAAAGTGGCATCTTGAATGTGAAAGAGGTTTGGTGATCAACAAAGTGTTTGTTAACTGAGAAAAGTGGCAAGAAACGTTAGTTAATTAGTAAAGATCACTAATTATAATGGAATTGGAAGAATGAGAGTGATTTGTGTGTGTTTTGGCAATAAGATTGCAAAAGGGGATACAACGCAAAGAAAGATGAACTCTTGGTCCATATATATAATTAAACTACCCCTGAAGAGAATCTGATCGAACACACAGTCCTTCATACGGATGAGATCCTTATGGAGCATGCTTAGGAGTAAAAGGAGAAAGGAAAGCTTGTATACATGATTGAGGATGATGAGGTTGAGGAACTTAACATAAATCATATAGAAGGTGCATGATAATTCCTAGATACAAACGATGAACAAATGCACACATACCATGGACCATTAGAGACCAAGAAGGTGAACATTAGAATTGATGACATACCAAAGGAGGCAATAATGGGTTATTATTGGCCTGAGGTAGAGGTTGCAAAAGTAGTCAAAATATTGTGTGAATTTCAAGATCTATTTCCAAGAGGGTACCACGAGCTGAAGGATGTCCATTTGTCCCTAGATAATATGAAGATAAATCTTAAATATGGCACGTAATCAGTTTGTAAGAGGCATTATTAGATGAATCCCAACTTTCACGTCAAAGTGGAGGATGAAATTTATTAAATTCTAAAATCAGACATCATAGTACCCATAGAGGATTTGGAGTGGATCATCCCAATGGTCATCAGCATCAAAAATAATGGGAGGATCAGGATTTGTGTAGAATACTTAGTTTTGAATTCTTTAGGTGTTATTGAGCCTTTTCCCACTCCATTTACTAAATAAATACTAGAGGGCATTGTAGGGTGCAAGATATATTCCTTCACTGATGGTTTTTCAGGCTATCACAGGCTAGGATCGCGTGCAAGGACCAAGTGAAGATGAATTTCACAATAGAATGGGGATAATTCACATACACATTAATGCCTTTCAGTTTGAAGAATGCGCCACTGGTGTTCTTGTGCATCATTTTTTAGGTATTTTAATATTACATCCATAAAATCCTTCAAGTATGTTTGGATGATTGGATTGTTTATGGGGTGGATAAAGACCATTGTGATTGTTTCAGGATTATTTTTGTGAGATGCAAACAGCTTCACATATCTCTAAACATTAAGAAATGTATCTTTGCCACATTTTTTAGTGCACTATTGGGGCACATCATTTGTAAATAAGGCATGTTGGTTGATCTGTTGACACAAAAAATTTCCTCCGTAATTTCTATTTCATCAATGTATGTATTAGTAATAGGATGTTGTGAAGTATAATTAGTAGTAGCATTCGATAGAAGATAACGGCGTTGCCGGTATAATGCTGCCAATAATGTATAGTATGGTAATAGTCAAAAATACAATAGGAATGTTGTGGTAAAAAGTAAATATTTGTCGTAAGTGGTTCGGTAATGTTAAAATGTCAAAGTTAGGGTAAGTAGAGAAGTAGGGTCTACATGATTAGGAATTAGAAATATTATATTGGTAATAATGACAAGGATTGAGGTCATAAATATTTTGTGTATTTTATTTGTAAAAATTCTAAAAATGTGGAACCCATGTGAAATGATAAGGTTTATCTTATCTTAAAAGATAAGCTTACATGTACAGATAAGAGTTAAGGTATGGAATATGATTCGTCAGAGTAGATTTCTTAGCCTATCTTAGAGATAAGATGGATAAGCCTGGAAGTTCTATAAATAGAGAGGCCACCCCCCTCATTTAGCATAGAAAGAAGTAGTGAGAAATATTGTATGAGTAAGTGTGTAAAGGAAGCCATCATTTTGAAGGTGTGTTAAAGAAGCCATTAAGAGCTATAATTGTGAATTTTCTCCCATAGTTATGGTTGGAAGGCAAGTGAAGTCAGTAACACTTGAAGTACCTCATGGGTGAGATTGTAACAATTTCATGTTGATATTATAATTTACACTTATATTTCAGATTTATCATCATTCCTTCTTATCATAGTCTATGGTATTCTTGTGTTATGTTTGTTGTTGTGTTTACAGATTACATCCACCAAACTAAAAGTTGTGCATTAGTAAATAATCATAGCACAAGGAGTTCCCGGTGAAGAATTATCATAGTGCCGGATCTTTCACATGTTGTTGGTTTTAATAGTGATCAAAATCGGTCAAGAGGAAACTGGCATCGGTTAAAAAGTGACCAACATCAGTCAAGTAGGAACCGGCATCAGTCACATGTGTGATGGTTCTTTATTCTTTAAACAAGAATTAGAATAAATATCTTTCTTTAAAGATGATTTATTGATTGTAAAAGCATAGTTAGTTTCCCAGAATAGATATATATGCATGTATGCATTGTATGAGGGTATGAGAGAAAAAATAGCAATTGTTTTACATGTTAGTTTTCTTGGTGAGCAAGAAAGAGTAGTTGAGTGAGGGAAAAGCATTGAACACCTTATGAGGTGTTGGAAGAAAAAAAATCTTCATTGTATTTCCTCTGTAAAGCACTGAATAATAATATTGGTCATTTCTTGGTGGATGTAGCCCACACTGGGTGAACCACGTTAAATATGGTGTTATCTTTCTCTTGTTTATTTTATCTTCTGGCTTATTTCCACATTCATTGCTTGTATGCTTTATCTGATTTTAGATCTGTGCAACATTGTTATATGGTTTAACCCCAACAAATGGTATCAGAGCTTTGTTTGGAGGTTTTGTGTGATGATAGGATTTACTCACATAGGGCTTTCTGATTGAGTGGGAGCAGAGCAATGGCAGAAGATAGTAAATACCAAGTAGAGAAATTTGACGGTCGTAATTATCAACTATGGAAGATGTAGGTGGAAGATTATTTGTATTAGAAAGGATCTATACTTACCATTGGATGAGCATGGATAGCTGGACACTATGACTGATGAATAATGGAAGGTTCTTGATAGAAAGGCTCTGGGATCTATAAGATTGAGCCTGGAAGCATTGGTGGCTTTGAATTTTACAGATGTAAAAAACCACGGTAGAGTTGATGAAATCTTTAGCAAATTTGTATGAAACTCCTAGTGCTTCAAATAAGGTTTATTTGATGAAAAAATTGTTTAATTCTAAGATGCAAGAAGGTGGATCTGTATCTAATCATTTGAATGATTTCTGAGTCTATTGTAAATCAATTAAAATTGGTAGAAATTCCATTTGATGATGAAGTGAAAGAACTTTTATTCTTATGCTCTTTTCCAGATAGTTGGGATAACTTGGTAATGGTTGTTAGTAATACAACGTCTGCTTCTAAAGGTTTGAAATTTGATGATGTGGTTAGTGTAATCCTTAATGAGGAAATATGTAGGAAAATCTCAGGAGAAGCATCATCTAGAAACACTTTAACTGTAGAAAGCAAGGGAAGATCTAAGGAGAGATCATCAAAGAGAAAAAAGAATGGGAGATCAAAGTCAAGACATGGCAGATCTAGATCAAGGTACGAGATTTACTTTGTTGGAATTGTGGAAAGAGAGGACACGTAAAGAAGGAGTGTTGGTCCAAGGAAAACAAAGAGAATACATCAAACAAAGGTAAAAAAGGTAAAGAGGAAAAATTTTAAAGTGAGGTAAAGCAAGATGCCCTTATTCTCTCCTTGGATAATAAATTATAATCTTGGGTTTTAGATTTTGGAGCTTCTTTCCATGCTACCCCTAATAAGGGTTATTTCAGAAATTATGTTCAGGGTGATTTTGGACAAGTTTATTTAGGAGATGATGAGCCATGCAATATTACTGGTAAAGGTGATGTTCATCTAAAGTTACAGAATGGAAATCCATGGGTATTGAAAGATGTGAGGCATGTACCAAGCCTCAAGAGAAATCTAATATCTGCAGGGAAACTAGGTGAATCTAGATGTGTGGTTACATTCACATCTAACTCTTGGAAGGTTACCAAGGGATCTCTTGTTGTGGCAAGAGGTAAGAAGGTAGGAACTTTATATCTATCTACCTGTGTTACTGATTCCTTTTTGTGCTATCTACTATAGATTCAGATGCAACCATGTGGCATAATCGGCTAGGCCATATGAGTGAAAAAGGAATGCAGATCTTAAAGGCTAAGGGTAAGTTATCATATTTGAAATAGTTAGATCTTGAATTTTGTGAGCATTGCATATTTGGAAAGCAGAAGAGAGTGAGATTTCTCAAGGTTGGGTCAACAAAGAAGGATAAGAAATTAGAGCTTGTACACTCAGATGTGTGGGGACCAACTCAGGTAGCTTCTATTAGAGGATCTCAATATTATGTGACTTTCATTGATGATGCCACAAGGAAGGTATGGATTTATTGTATTAAGCATAAATATGATGTTTTTGAGACTTTTAAAAGGTGGAAAGCCCTTGTGGAAAATGAAACAAACTTAAAATTGAAGTGCCTTAGATCTGACAATGGTGGTGAGTACTGCAGCAAGGCTTTCAATGATTATTGTTCAGTGAATGGAATACGAAGAGAAAGAACAGTTCCTAGAACTCCACAGGAGAATGGAGTTGCAGAAATAATGAATAGAACAATCATGGAACGTGCTAGAAGCATGAGGATACATGTTGTTTTCCTTTGAAGTTTTGGGAAGAAGCAGTGGATACAACAGTGTACTTGATCAACCATGGGCCTTCAACAACACTGGATGGTGGAATACCAGAAGAAGCTTGGTCTAGAAAAGAGGTAGATTTTTCTTTTCTTAGAGTTTTTGGCTCAGAAGCTTTTGTGCATGTTGATAGGGAAAATAGGAAGAAGTTGGATGCTAAATCTAAGAGATGTACTTTCATTGGTTATGGCTCTAGGTGATTTCGGATATTGATTTTAGGATTTAGAAGATTCTAAGATTGTTAGGAGTCATGACATTGATTGGAATGAAAAAAGAATGTACATGGATCAGGTTTTGGTGCCTAAACATGAACAGGTTGATGATATTTTGAAGGAAAATCAACTTTCAGACCTAAAGAAGACATCCACAGACACCAACATTGGTTCTACAGAAACTGATGTCAGTCAGACTAACTGACATCAGTAAATAGGATTGGGTTTAGAACAGATTGCTAGTGGAACCGACATCGGTACTCCTCCTAGAAGGAAACGATGTTGGTCGGAAAGGCAACCGCAGTCGGTTACAAAACCTTGGTCGGTTTCAGGTGACCGGCGTCGATCACTGATAGAGATTGACATGAATGTGCAACAGGCACAGAATGAGCCCCAAACACCCCAAATCTCAGTGAGAAGGTCACAAAGGGTAAGTAGACCTCTAGAGAGATTTTCACCTTCCTTTTCTTATTTATTATTGACTAATAGTGGTGAACCAGAAAGTTTTGAAGAAGCAATGCAGGTAGATACCCACGAGTAGTGGGAGCATGACATGGATGAGGAGATGGACTCCTTGGAACAAAATCAGACATGGGATTTGGTCAAGTTTCTAGCAGGTAAGAAAACACTACAGAACAAATGGGTTTACAGAATCAAGGAAGAAGAGGGTGGACTAAAAAGGTATAAGGCGAGGCTTGTGGTAAAGGGATTTGCATAGAAATTAGGTATTAACTTTGATGATATTTTTTCTCTTGTAGTTAAGATGACTTCTATTCGTATTGTTCTAAGTTTGGTTGCAACAGAAGATTTGCATTTAGAACAACTTGATGTTAAGATGGATTTTCTTCATGGTGATTTGGAGGAAGATATTTATATGCATAGCAGCCACTTGGTTATGAAGTCAAGGGTAAGGAGAAACTTGTGTGCAAATTTAAAAAGAGCCTATATGGGCTCAAGCAAGCTCCAAGGCAATGGTATTTGAGATTTGACAGTTTTATGCATGAGCATGGTTATATGAGATGTGAATCTGACCATTGTGTTTATTTCAAGAAGCTTGAAAATGGGAGCTATGTTATTTTGTTACTGTATGTGGATGATATGTTGATTGCAGGATCTAGTATGCAGGACATTGGTAAAATTAAAGAAAAGTTAGCTCACACATTTGCAATGAAGGATTTGGGAGCTGAAAAGAAAATCCTTGGCATGCAAATTCACATAGACAGGAAAAACAAGAAGTTGTATTTGTCTCAGGAAGCTTATATCAATAAGGTGTTGGAAAGGTTTAACATGCAAAATTCAAAACCTGTTAGTACACCTATGGTTGGACACTTCAAATTGAGAAAAGATCAATGTCCTTCATCACATGAGGAGGTTGAGTACATGACATGTGTTCCCTATGCTTCAGCAGTAGGAAGTCTTATGTATGTCATGGTTTGTACTAGACCAGACATTGCACATGCAATGGGAGTTGTGAGCAGGTTTATGGCAATCCAGGTAAAGAACATTGGAAAGAAGTTCCAATGGATTCTCAGGTATTTGAGACAGAGATTCAGCATGGAGTTATGCTATGGAGGGTCAAATACTTCTTTAAGTGGCTATGTTGATTCAGATATGGCTGTAGATTTGGATGGCGAGAGGAGCACCACTAGATATGTTTTCACATAGTAGGTGGAATGGAAGTTAGCTGGATTTCGAGATTGCAAAAGGTTGTGGCTTTGTCTACTACAGAGGTAGAGTATGTTGTAGCTACAGAAGCTAGCAAGGAGATGATATGGATGAGTAGGTTCATGAAATAGTTGGGTAAGGAGAAAGAGGATTGCAGATTATATAGTGATAGTCAGAGCATGATTCATCTGACAAAGAACTCAGCATTTCATTTAAGAACAAAACACATTCAAATGAGGTATCACTTCATACAGGTAGGTGTTGGAGGATTGGCAGATGAAGTTAGTGAAAATCCATATGGATGAGAACCCTGTAGATATGCTAATGAATCCATTGGTAAGGGAGAAGTTGGAGCTCACTCCACTTATGTTGGTCTTCAAGTTTGAGACTTGAAGAGGAAGAAACATGGGACCAAGGAAAAGGAACCAAGGATGGTGATGCACAATACAGTGCAACAATTGATCTCCAAGTGGGAGATTGTTGAGTGTGGAGCTTAATTGCTTCACAGGAAGCTTGCTTTTACATGTTGCTAGTTTTGATAGTGACCGGAATCGGTCAGGAGGAAACTGACATGGGTTAGAAGGTAACCGGCACGGTTAAGAAGTGACCGACATCGGTCAGGAAGGAACTAACATCGGTCACATGTGTGAAGGTTTTTTATTCTTTAAATGTGAATTAGAATAAATCTTTTTCTTTAAAGATGATTTATTGATTGTAAAATCATAGTTAGTTGCCCAGAATAGATATATATGCATGTATACATTGTATGAGGGTATGAGAGAAGAAAATAGCAATTGTTTTGCATGTTAGTTTTCTTGGTGAGCAAGAAAGAGTAGTTGAGTGAGGGAAAAGCATTGAACATCTTGTGAGGTGTTGGAAGACAACAAATCTTCATTGTATTTCCTCTGTAAAGCACTGAATAATAATATTGGTCATTTCTTGGTGGACGTAGCCCACACTAGGTGAACCACGTTAAATCTGGTGTTATCTTTCTCTTGTTTATTTTATCTTCTTGTCTATTTCCACATTCATTGCTTGTATTTTTTATCTGATTTTAGATTTTTGCAACATTGTTATATGGTTTAACCCCAAAATTTTTTGTTCCACTAGAGGAGTTATTGAATGCAAAAGGAAATTTCTAATGCAAGGACTCGTAGCAACAGAAATTCGAAACATTAAAGAAGATAATAACAACCGCATTCATTTTACATTTTCCTTATTAGACTCTACCATTTAATGTGCATGTGGATGTATCTGGAACGGTAATTAGAGGATTATTGGCTCAGCTAGGGGAAGGTAATGTGGACCATCCTATTTTTTTTGTAAGTAGGAAGTTGACACAAGTCAAGAAGAATTATACAACTACCAAGCATGAGGCATTGTCTATGGTGTACACACTTCACAAGTTCAGGAATTATTTATTAGATACACCATTTATCTTTTACAGTAATCATATGGCACTTAAGTATCTAATTAAAAATCCATTTTTACATTATCACGGATCCTATTATTCCAAGAATTCAAGTTTTTATTCATCATGAAGCTTGTAAAGAGAAATTTGGGACCAAACCACTTCTCAAATCAACTCTAGTGAGGACAGTAGAACATAGAAGAAACTATGTCAGATGCCCATTTATTCATATTACAGCATGAGATATTAATCTAGAGGATATTGTAGTATTCTTATGCACACAGGAATTGTGCCTGAGGGAATGAAAACATAGAGAAGAAGCAATTAGCTATTCACATTGCACCTTACCAGTTGGTAGAGGTGACTTGTACAAATGGGCAGAGATGAAGTATTGTGGAGATGTGTCTTGGAGCATGAGCACAAGCAATCATGGAGGATAGCACATGACAGGATAATTGTTGAGGACATTGTGGGTGAGGCTACAACACACAAGATACTTTTGGAAGGATTTTTGTGGGAGACATAATACATGGATACTAAAGAGTTTGTCAAACCATGTGATCATTTCCAAAGGTAGGAAAACCAAGACAATGTGATGAGATGTCATTGTGACCCATAAAAGTGCAAAACCTTTTGAGAAGTGGGAAATTGACTTTTTTGGCCCAATTAAACCAGCTACGCAGAGGACAAGTGTGCATTACATTATCACTTGCACATATTATTTGAACAAGGTGGGCAGAAGATAGTGCCCACAAAGGATTGCATTGAAACTACAACAATAATATTTTTATGGGAGAACATTATTAGTAGGTATGGTTGTTAATTGATCCTTACCAGTGATAAGGGAAACTCATTTTCTGAATGATACAATCAAATATTTTTAGAATATTTATGGTAGCTCATCATAAGACTACCCCTTATCACCCACAAGCCAATGGTACTGCAAAATCCTTCAATAAGATCTTGGGACAAACATTGACAAAAATATTGTGATGTAGGAAGAAAATATTGGGATGATAAAGTATTCAGTTTTATGGGTGTATAGGACTACTTACAAGAGGTTGAATAAGGCTACACCTTTCAATTGGTGTTTGGCAGAGGATACAGTTTTTCCTGTTGAATTCATGTTACCCTCCCTATGTATTACATGCACATAGGAGGATTTGCAGATGATCAAGAAAGCAAATGTAGAAGAACATATTGACAAACTAATGCAATTGGATGAATGGCAGCAATTGCGATGGATCCAGAAGACATAAAAATGAGAAAAATGCTTGACATGACAAGCATATTAAGAACAATCCTTTTACAATTAGTGGGATGGTGCTCCTGTATGATTCTAAGTTTGTACACTGCCACAAGAAAGCTTAAAGTTAATTTGTTGGGACCATTTAAAGTAACCAAGATACTGGATTCAAGCACATGTCAGTTACAGGTGCTGGATGGTACAATTTTTCCAGGATACTTTAATGGGAGTAGGTTGAAGCCCTCCTATAAATAAGATTCCATTTTATGTTTGTAATAAGACAGTCTTACCATTTAGATAAGGTTTCCCTTTCAGTTTGTTTTTTGTTTTTTTGTTGTTGTAATAAGTGTGTTCGTGCGCAGGAACTGATGATTTTTTTAGATTGATGCACAGAGGACCACATGATTTTAGTGTGGGGTAGAAGGAAAATGTGCACAAGGATGAAATTGGATACCCATATAAAGCTTAGTAAAACTGTATGTTCTTTCAGGATTGGACCACTCAAATATGACATAGATGAAAGGAGCACATGAAATGGTGAACTTTCTCATGATAGGTGTGAATGATTCTTACTTGTGTGAAGGAAACTTCTCAAATCAAACTTGATGATGTGGAGTAGGTGCGTAGTGTAACATGAGGGAGGAAGCTACTTGGAAGTGGTGTAAGTGACAAAGAATATGTGTGTGCATAGGGAGGATGCATGCAAGAGGGTCTGCAACCTGGGAAGTAGTGGCATGCTAAAAGGTTATGGACTATCGTGTGCGTATGAAGATTGAGGAAAAAGGTGGGAAAATGTAGGAAAAAGGAAAGGGAAAAAGAAAATATTAATTAAAGATAAAAATGGTGGTAGGTGAGTGCATTTATTGTGATTAGAAAATTAAAATCTATAAAAGGAATGTGAAGTGAAGTCATTCTTACCTTGCTATTGAGAACTAGTGTGTAAAAGAGCTCTTGTGAATCAAGAACAAGTGTGAACAAAGTGCAACTAAGAGAAAACAAGAGTTGTGATAAAAGTATCAACCATAGAAACCTCCAAGAATGAAATTAGCTCCTTGTGTGAAGTTGAAGCTTGTGAAGTGGAAGGTTTGGAAAGGATTACAAAGCTAGGTTGTGAATGAGGGAAACTTGTCAGGATAAGGGAAAGTTTGATTTGGATTGAGTTAGGGAACAAACAGTTTGGATTAACCTATTAAACAAGGGTTGAAGCATCAAGTAAAGCAAAACTTGAGCAAGTAAGATTTTAAGGGTTTTAGGAAAATACACTAGGGCACAAATTATAGGTTAAAATTACATGAAAGTTAACAGAGCAATCAAATGGCACCAAAAAAAGTACCAAAGAACAAGAAGCAATAGAAGATCACCAGACAACTGGTTTTTGAGATGCAATATCCTATAAGAAGTGATTATGGGAAAACCATGGGCATCTCAGTTGTGGAAATGTAAGATAAGTGAATATAACCACCATGCAAGGACATGAAACAAACATCAAAAATGATGTTTTACAAGAAAATGAGCTAGAGGACAACAGGACAAAGATAATTTTTTATGACAAGGTATACAAGACCTTGGAAAGTGTAGGAGTGGTACAATTATATGAATTACCTTTTTTTGGTAAGCCCATGTGCATGTATACAATGGCTATGTCTAGTGGTCATGAAGATTACTTCTACTTCACATGTGAAGAAGGATGCACTTAACTGTAAAAATTAATCAGCAAAGTAACAATGGTTACGGGATAGTGGTGAAGAGATAACATTGATCTTGCATGATGAGGAAATAATAGAGGAGACAAAAACCAAAAACTTTCATTATCAAAGGGGAATTCACACCTTCAACATCAAAATTACCAACCTAGGAACCAGAGTATCCACACCCTGGTGAGATGTAAGTTAGGAACCTCTGAGAGATGGTCAAAGTTAATAAGAAGTTTTTGCATATTGCACACAAGATGGCACAAAAGACCCAATATAATATTGCCTTGTTCATAGCTGAGAGCATCATAGATGAAGAAAAGAACCCAAATGAAAAAGGAGATAAAATCACTTGGGGGTCGATTCTACTTGTTATAGTGTTTTGGGAGATAGGGGTTTCAAATGGTCTAGAAGATAACATATGGGAGCATTCTATTGAGAAGAAGTCTCCAGTGCTAAGGTTCACCAAGTACACTTGTGATGGTGCAATCTCTAATCCATACAAGGTGTGCCTAGAGAAATGGTACAAGAGAATGCACGACGCATTCAAAAATGAATGGTGCATACCTAGGGAGTTTCCATCACTATTGACTGGGGTAGGTAGAGTTTGTAGTAATGCAACACTTTTTCCTTGCAAAAAAAATTACTGAACAATGGAGAGATGGGGCTTGGTGCAAACTTCTGTTTTAATTCACTTCCAAATACTTTCAAGAGCATGGTGAATAGATAAAGGATGCACAACCATTAAGTTCAATGTAGAAAGGGTAGATTTAACTACCATACCTTGCAAAGACATATGGTATGCAAACAAGGAAGCTTTATATGATAGAAACAATGGAATCAGAAACATGGATTTGAACCCCATTATGACCCTGAAGTTGGGAAAGAGGCTTGCAGAGTCTATGTTTATCTACGACCAAAGCTCTTAAGGATGGAAAGGTGGTTGATGTGATATGACCCTCAAGCTTACCACCATCAAAAAGACAAAATATGAAGATTCCCAAGCGCAAGCGTGAGTCCACTCCTCCAGTGGAAGAAGAAGAGGAATAATAATGAGATGAGTTTTATGCTGGACCATAGCACAAGGAAAAGATGTAGAGGTGATACGAGAAGAAAGAAGCAACTCGCAAACTCCTCAAATTTTCTCTAACTAAATAAGGCATGCATACCTATCTCCAATAGAGGAGGAACAACCTCATATTATTCATAATGTTGATGAGGAGGAAGACTTGGAACAACCTGTATGAAGAAAACATCAAGAGGAGTTGGAGTAAGAATATGAAGAAGAAGTCTGGGATGAAGAGAATCATGCACATGAAGAGAGTGCGGAAGAGAATGTGAAAGAGCGAAGAAGAATGAAGAATCAATGATGAGGAGGAAACCCAGGAGCAAGGAAGTGGAGAAGGGCAAGACATGAGGGAGGAAATATTTGCACAACATATTGCATAAGAAACACCGCAAGTGAAGGAGATAAGAGGAAGAATCCAAAGAAGACCCCACCAATACCCCAACAGATGTCATATATAGATGACACAACAAAGCTCCTTAAGGGCCAGATTCCAGAGTTTTGTGTGCCCAACCAATTGTTTTTTGGGAGATGTTCGATAAGGCCTAAGCCCACCCGCACACACAAAAGATGCTCTCCTGGGAATTACAAACACATATGGAGGAGACTGAGTTTAAAGTGAAGAAGGAGTCAAACTTTGACTTACGCAGCAAGAAGGACCCAACAAAGGTCTATAAAGTGGTAGACTCAACTCGGTTATCAAATGAGCAGACATGTAATGCCTTAAATAAAATGGCCGCTGAAGAAGGAAGAAGGAACAGTGATAAAGGGGCCATCATAAAGAGAATGCAGAAGGATATAGAAAGGAAAGAAAAGAAGAATCAAATGATTGGAAGAGGAGCTAAGAGGATGGCAAAGAAGGAGGAGGCAAGTGTATACAATAAAGAATTACCTTGTAAATAACATTATGCACACATGCCCAGATGTTATAGCGTAGGCTAGACCAGATCACAACACAGAGATGGAATACTTAGAGGAACTGGTACATCTACTGTTGGTAAAGGTGAATAATGGGTAAGGGCCTACAACAGAAGAGTCTATTAGTTCAATAAAGCCAAGGTGGAATAGAAGTTAGAATAATACAAAACACTTGGCAAAGAATTGAAGGAAGCCGCATGAAAGGATGAAAATATTTTTATCTAACTTCCAAGATATCTCAATGATCCTAAACACACACATTTTTGAGGATGAGGTAGAATTAAAGAAAATAAAAACCTCACTATTGAAAAATAGAGCCAGGAGTGTGAGAAGGTATTGTAAGAAGTTCAGCAAGAAGAAAGAAGCAATAAAGGAAAGCACACAGAGTGGGAAAACACTTGGCGAGGTGTAGATAATGGTGATGTGAAAGGTGGATGTTTGGAGGCTGTCATGCCATAGAATGGGATGTCGTACTAAGGAACTATAGGAGAAGGTTAATGGGTTAACTCTAGAGAACATTCCAGATATTATTGAGACAGCTCCAACAAGGTGTCTAGTGAGCTTGAAGAGTGGAAACAACTTGGAGAATGGGATCAACCTAGAGTTTCCAAAACTCTTGCCATCACCATAGCCTAAATTTTGACACGTGCATGCAGAGAACATTCTTTATTCTTTGATATTCATTGGGAAATTTCCCTATTCTTTCAAATATTAATTTAGAAATTTATTCAAATATTCTTTAATTCTTTCATTCTTATATTGTCGAGGATGAAAATATCCCTAGTGTGGGGTAATGTTGGGCCGAGGAAATTGGCTAAGTATGAGACACATGTAAGGTGTGGGTGACAACAGAAGCTAGGAGACAAGTATAAAAGTATAGAATAGGATATATGAAGGTATCCACGCGTAGGGGTAAAAGAAGAGGATGCATAAAGGTCTGCGCACATAGAGAATAAAGGAGTTAGCCATAATTCAGAATGGGCTAAAAATAGAAAAAAAAGATGGCGTGACAAACAAGGAAAGGATATAATTGGATAAAAACAAGCATTAAAGCACATGCAAGAAACTGGATAAAGATAGAGTATGGGTGGATGGGCAGATGTAACTAAATATAACATTGGCATGGAGATCAAGTAATCTATTAATAACATGCATGGAGAAAGAACCCATTAAGACTAAGCACAGATTGAAGGTGCATGTAGGCTAAGTATATATAGTCTATTAATAGGAAAAAACATGTAAAGAGGTGAAGGACATGCATTGGTATGTAGAGAGATGTTTGTATATATAACAAAGAATGCACAAGAGTATGACATAATGTATGTGAGATCTATGTTTGTAATAAGAGACCTAATGAATATAATGGATGATATGATATGGATTACCAAGGTTAGGAGATATGAACGAGGTGTCATTGGCATCCAGGTCTTGATATTAATTATATATGTTATGGAATGAATGATAAAAGATCTTATTGTTGTTATCTGTATTATGATTTACTTAGGTTGTCTTTTGTTTCATGTTGTGAAATGGTTTATGTTATTTGTACATCTTGCATGATCTAACAAAGAGGGATCTAGTAGGTTGCATACACTTTGGGTGAGCACTTGGACATTAGTCTGAATGATGTGTCAGCGCGCCCTACTAAGTGGTGTTGATAAATAAGGACTGCACTTAATATATCTTATAAATACATGTATGCAAATAGTATATAGAAAATATATGTTATTCATCATACTAGTACGAAAAGAAACATGTACAAAGTAACAAGCTAGCCAATCAAACCATGAAAATGTCCTAATTTTGTATTATTTGATAATATGAATGTGTTTAGATTGTGTTAAAAATAACTATATATAAGGAATGGGATCTCATGTATAATCCACACATAATGTATCATATATGTTAATGGTGAGTGAGAGCGAGAAAAGTCATGAGAGTTAATAGGTGTAGATGATGGAGTCATAGGCCAAATGGAACATGTCTATCAACAAGAAATATGTGCCCTAGGTGATCAAGAATTAGACCTATGTATGGGTGTATGAAAAGAGATAACATGAGAAGTACCCAATGTAATAGGAAAGGCTGTAGATGTACTAGAGATAGTGATCGTATGTATCGGGCCAAGCTGTGACGAATGAGATCCCTTTAATTGTAACCACTTGATTATTACAAATGAACTCGACACATTGGTGCAATATAGAAGGGATAGTTGCGAAGGTATGAAGCCAAGAACAACCTAGTCTCAAATCATATGACACGAGAGAAGATGCCACTAAGAATGTGAGAGAAAAGGTGGCAGGTCCAACTATGAGGGGTAAAATAATGTCCAATGTTTCTCTTAGGATCAACGATGACATCGTTCTTAGTATACCCAAGAGAGTGTAGAAATCGTAAAGTGTCCATATAATGGGGGGTAGTGCTATCAACTGAAATGTTGTGTATAGGGTGTTGATTAATTGAAGCGGGGATGTAATGTATCAGAGATAAATCTAGGTGTTATATTAATATAATCAAAGGTGATGACCGGCAAGGAGGTCGTGGTGAAAACAATTCCAATCATTGCACCAAACATAATATCATAAGATGGGTAAGATGGGGGAGGTGGGACAACACGATAAGTGTTAACTTCTGGGGTGGATTTAATAGTCTCGTGTTTTGAAAGTGGATGGCTCAAGATTTTTTAGTTTTACATTGTCATTAGTAGGCTTGGTTGAGGTGTAGTATCATATTCAATAGTACACAACATCAAGTAAATCTTGGATAACATATGTACAAATTAAAGCAGTTATTAGTAGAGTGACCAATACATCAGTGGTAGTCACAATGAGTAGTGGCATCAAAATTTCTTACCGTGAGGTACACTTGGATCAACCTCAAGTGGTGGAGGGAGAGATACAAGGTTGCACTCAAGTAATTGTTGAAGTAACTTTTTTTGGTGAGAAAGGAAAATGGGTGAACTATTCCATCAAGAAGGGTGTAATTGTAGCTTTTTGGGTTGTGACATGACATTGATCATAGGTTTTAGCATCAATTTTATCATCAGTAGCTTTGTGCTTAAGGTAGTCTTGGATTGAAACTTATGAGTAGAGGTTCTAGGAGGACGAGCAACATGCTTGAGCTTATTCATGCCGAGAAGCTTAGCTGCACGCTCTTTCAAATTGTGACACAGGTGATCAAATGAATGGAACTTGTCAAACATCACGGATTCTTGTAAGGAAACTAGGAGGCTTTGAGTAAAAAAACTTGTAATTTGGTATTGGCTAGTAGATTGTTCATCTTAGAAAGTGTAGTCTTATAACACAAGACATAATTGCTAATGGGCTCATTGGAACCTTGTCACATTTTAGCCATTTGAGATAAGGACACTTTGTCATGAATGTTGATAGAAAATTTGTGCAAGGAATTGATTAGCTAAAGGAGTGAATGTTCTCATTAGAATGCATGGGTAGATCATAAAACTAGTGTAAGGAAAAATATTTAAGACTTTGAGGGAAAATATTGGTAAGAAATGTATCATCTGAAGAGTATTCCAAGAAAGAAACATGAAACATACACAGGTGTTCTTCAGGATCCCCTTTACCATCATAGATAGGTAATTTAGGAGAAAAAAACCAATAGGAAAAGGGTATGAAGCCACTTTGGGTAAAGTGGATTATGAAACAACTAAGTAGATTCCACATTATGAGAGGAAGAAGATGCACCTTGTTGTAGTTTTAACATTTAAGCTTGCGAGTATGAACAAGGAATTCGAGAGCCTGTGTATTAGAAGACTAAGCATGTGAAGCACTATGAGTGTAAAGGGTGATGTAGGGATAATAGTTCGGTCATAGGTATAGTCATAACAATACTGTGAAAGTGGAGGATTAGATGCCCCCAATGTCATATGCATTGTTGAAGTGGGTATGGTTGATGTATGCATAGTAGATGACAAGGTAGGATTAGAGTCAATTGCAAAGGATGTAATGGTATGCTTGAGTTGATCATGGGAAGTATAAAGTAGAAAATATAGAGGATCAATTGTTAGGATTCTCTTGTAGATAGATTGTAAAATATTGTGTTATGTCATTTGAAAAAATATGATTATCATCCACGTCATGGGTCCCCTAACCTTGGGTGGTATTAATGCAAATAAGAAGACAAAATTAGTAAAGATATTAATATGTACATGGTCACAAGAACTATGATAATGTCATCAAAAGGTGGTAGCTAAGTAGCCTATGATGTTGTTGGGGTAAGGGAAATAATTTGGGAAAGTTATATAGATACTGATAATGATCCATGAGATTCAAAATCATGAGGTACAAAAATAAATTTCGAGATAAATAAATTTTTGAGTAATAAATTTTATTTCAAGAGTCAGGTTCACCAAATGTTTACACCCTAATTAGATTTATAATGAAAAAAATGTAAAGGATTAAGGGTTGTAAACAAGTAGACTATTATGATCTAATTAACTTCCAACATCAATTATACATGACCAAAATAATGCATTCCAACTTGAAATGAACTATAATAATTGATAAATGATAAGTAACTTTTTCAAAATACAAAAGGAGAGAGAGACTTAGCTTGTTCAAGAAGATCCTAGAATGATTTGGATGTGCCAAGTAGTGGAACATGAGAATTTGAGACTTAAGATTCTACACAAAATTTTGATACTAGGAAAAACTTGAAGGTTTAAGACCATGTACAAATCTTGTACAATACTAGGTAGAAATGTATGAGTCAGGACAAGGATTGTACATTCTTGGACAAGGACTGTATGATTTTGACTAGTTAGAGCTTACAACTTTTTAGGTGTTTCACTTGTATATAAATGATGCTTGTTGTGTTTCTCTTCTTCACACAACCTTGAGATGACTTGTAATGATCTGCAACAAAGTAGAAACCCTAACAACCTGCAGAACCCTTCATCAAAGCATTAACAAACCAAAGGAGAAAAACATGTGTGTGTGTTTGAGGTTGGACCACCCTAGGGTAGTCAAACTCCCAGCTATTGAACCAATCCCAATGCTTCACTACATATCCTTGATGTAGAATCAAGCCTCATGTAGTTCTCCCATGTGCTTCATGCAAGTGTGTAAAGCTAACAAACCCCCTAGGGGTGCCCTTGTGTCTCTTGACACCAAGATAGAATGCTAACTATGTAGTATAGAATGTACCCAATGAGGTAGTAGTGAGATGTGGTATGACTCAACTATGTGACCTAACCCTTGTGTTGATTGAAACCCTTGTGTAATGCTTGGAGTGATTTTTCTCTTGCTTAGGACATGGCTCTATGATCTTTACATGCTTGTAGATGGGTGAAGCTAGACTCTTTGACCTAGTTGAGTGCTTCAAACTTGTAGTAGGGACTTCCCTAGATGTTGTGCAACTGATTTGAGTAGATTTAGGAACCCTTTGAGTGCTTTTGGAATGATGTTTGCAATAGGAGCTTGTAAGAATTCCTAGTGAGTTATAATGTGATAATGACTTATATAGTCTTCCGTAGGTGAGATATTATGATAAGACCGACCCTAGGAAGATGAAATGATCCAAATAATGATTTAACATCAAAAGCAGAGTCGGTGATTAGGAAGGGGCATGACCATACAGGTCGGCCAAGACCGGATCCCACATCCTGACCCTTCCATACAATTTTGGATAGGAGAGAGAAACTCCTAAACTGAAAGTTGTGCAATGAATATTAATTGTTTTATGCCTCTTTGATTGAATAATATTTCTAGAATTATCGGCAGAGCACGATGTAAAGATAAGCAAGTTGTAGAATGGCTAGAGAGATGAGGAGATTGGATTCCAAATGTGAGCATTTGCCTTGAAAAGGATACAAGGTCAAACTTGGCATACTACGTTATCAAATGCATGATTCCTAAGTGAGAAAACTAGACATTAACAACACTTGTTTTGCTTATACATTGCTTTTATCCTTTTAGTACTCTTATCATTTAATTTTCTGGAATGGCCACTTTACTTTTGAACATTAGACAACATGTGACCCATCTTTGTATTTTTTGTTTTATCCTCCAAGCATCCTAGACACTACCACCCGTTAGGGACAAGAGCACCAAGATGTTATTGTCCCCTTTGGGCACTGCTTTTCTTTTCCATCCTTTTCTCAAATTTGAAATACAACATCATTTGTTATCTTTTCTAAAACCTTTTTCATCACTTTGGGTTGGCATTTTTGGTTGTTAATGATGAAATTCAAACAAGGGAATCATATATATACATGACTTACTCACTATTATTAGGGGTTGGAAAAATTTGGGGCTATTACTTACTATCTACTACTTGGGAAAAGAGAAACATTCAAGGACTGCATTTGGGTTGCATTATTCACTACATAGGAGGGGCTATTTCTGAATTCCATCTCACACATTCATCTTGGGAAAAAGTAGTTATAGCCTGTTATCTTCATGTGAATTGGCACAAGGGGCAACCTAGCTTCAAGGGACACAATTAAATCACACACACACACACGAACTACATAGAGACTGAAATGTAGTGCAATGCTTGGTGATAATCACATTGGGGTGACTATCGAGGTCAGATCAACTCAAGCATATGCATTATTTGTTTCATCTAATGTTTTCTTGAGCATTTTGCAGGGATTTAGGGTTTTTTTTTAGGGTGCAATATAGGGGTGACACATGAACCCTATAACAAGTCTAGAGAGACAAAGAGAAAAAGGAAGAAAACAAGTTCAAACCCTGAAAAATCACAAGCAAAGCATTTACCAAGGGACACTAGCACCCAGACAATACTAACACTTGAGCTCATGTCCTTATCTAGGTAGTTCCTTTCCTGAAGGATTTTTAGATTCCCCTTTTCCATAGAAAATTTACTCAGTCTAGATCCAACATTTGCATTATCCACTTAGTTTCTAGCCAAGAATCATCCCATATCTCTGCATATAATATAATTCACTCCTATTTCACTATTTCTTATACTTGTCTTGTTTCTTGCATGATAGATATTTTGTGTTACTATTATATATTTTTGATATCTAAGTCCTCTGATTAAGATTTAAATTTATTTAAATCATTTTGGTGAACTCGATCCTTATATGAATATGTTATCGGATCTATTTGGTTTCCTAACCTGGAGGGAACACCTCTCATGAATTTAAATACTACAAATCTTAATGACAAACCATACATACATCATTGTTCATCCTATGTTGTCAAACCTATGATATCTTGTTATTTTCTACTCATTTGAAGAATATTAATGTGGATCTATATATCCACCCTGCTTTGGAAACTAATGTCATCCCCACTATAGTTCCTACATCCTCTATTCCATCCTCCTTCCCTCCTACCAATTGTTAGGGGCATCCACTAGCCATGTTCCTATTTTTGCACCTGACATTCCACCTCTCTTCCCCCATCATTTCCCATATCTAACCTAGACACTTATTTAAGAACCCATGTCTTAGAGTCTTTGTTGGGCATCATTGATTTACAAGCTCAAATTCTTCAATTAGCAACATGTTTCTTCTTCTTCTTGATTCAATATCTTCTTCTTCATATTCTTCATCTTCTTCTGTTCTTCTTCTCTTGATTCTTCTCTTCTTCATAGTCATCTTGCCCCTAAGGTTTCTTCTTATCCAATTCCTTTCAATTTTTCCTCATCTAATGTTTCCTCTCTTTGACATGGCCATGGAGATCCCCAAGAGCACCTTTTCTCATTTCATGTTACATACATGTATTATGCTTGTGATGATACACTATTAACCTAGGTTGGTTCGTAGGAGCTTATAAGGACTATGTTTGAGATGGTTTTATGATTTGACTTTGCACTCTATTAGATTTTTTACTCATTTAGCAAATATTTTTCTAGCTCACTTTTTTATGAATATTGGAACACAAAAAATGAGGCAAGGAACTAATGAACATCTTAGTGATTATGTTTTGTGTTATAAGACTAATCTTTCTAAAATGAACAATTATTGGTTAGAATTTGAATTGCAAGATATTTTTACACAAATCATATTACCTCATTTACAAAAATGTGTTCTCTTTGACTATGGATCATTCACTCTTTTGATCATCTATGTTGCACTCTCAAAAATCGTGAAATCAAGTTACTTTCTTTGTTCAAACTTAAATATGGTGTTAACATTTCTGATTAATCTAGTATCAAGTTTACACCCAGCAAATTTGTCTTTAAAGGCAAGCCTAATGACTCTAATCCTTGTCAATGCTATATCTCAACCTACGAATCTCCAATTACAACCTATACATCACATTTGAGACTAGATTTCCATATAAACCACCCTTGACATATGTTGTTTCCTCAACTCCTATAAAATAATATAATTTCTCTTCTAGATCCTCTCAAGCTAGATCCTAATCGACCTCATGGAAAGAAATTTGATTAACATGCACATTGTGATTATCACAGATCATCACTGGCCATTCTATTGAAAAGTGTTTCAAGCTTATACATTTAATAAAAGATCCAATAGAAAAGTAAATCATGCAAATTGAGAAAACATTAAAAATCTCAATTTTCAAGAATGACAATAGACCACAGTGTCAAAAATTTTGATGGTAAACCTTTCTAGACACTATCTCTTAGGTCAACCCATCCCCTGTATTAGGCCTATATTACCATTATAAGTAGTACTTGGTATTGTGTCAACCTTTTCCATAGGTGATTTAGGAAAAAAAATCATCATCCAAGTGCTTCCGAGACAGTATCTTTCAAGGCAAGCTTTTCAAGCAAGCTTAGGAATGGATATTTTTAGCCTTTCTAAGGCATGGTGCACACCCCTCAGAGAGGAGTTGTTGAAACCCAAATTCATCAAGGAGTGTATTAAGGAGCTAGGATCAACATTGTTAAACTGATTTTGGGATATTTTGGAAAGTTTCAGAGGTTTAGGGACAAGTTCATCAAAAGTGGGTTTTTAAGGTGAAGGAGCTTACAGTACTTTAGAAACAGCCCCTGAGCTTCGGGAAGTGATTTTAGGAGCTTTGTAAGTTAGGGGAGGTTAAAAAATATCACCATTGGAAAGGTATTTCAATCCTCTAAGTGATGGTAGTTTCATATTTTTCACAAGACATAAGAAATTCTTCCCACAAACTATTTTCAACATGCACAATTGATGATCCCGAGAAAAAAGTATATTTTTTAAGGTTTGCAAGAAAGAATAAAGGCATGAGATCCATCCCATTTTCTCAAAATGGTTATTTTCTAGTCAATATCATATAAATAAGTTCATGAAAATATTTCAGATGCTCAAGTTATGCCATCGATCAAGTTGCTCTCCAAGGTACACTTTCAAGACTTAGTCATTTTTCTAGGTGGACACATGTCACTCCCAAGTCTGAGAAAAATTTTATTGTCCACCAATTTCCCATCCTCCTTTTCCATAGGGAAAAAAAATTCATTCTCCAGACCCCCTTAGATATCATATGACCATGGACCATCATGTGACCCCAAGCTTGGACAAGTCATAATTAGCCCCCTTGACATCAATCTTAAAGTGCCACTCCTCTGTGCCATTTTATCATTTCTATATTTATACCCTTAGAATTTCTCTCCGCCCAACCCAAGTCTACCACTTGTCCCTCACCATGACCCCAGAGGGAAATTTTTTTTGTCCCCATCTATCCCATCCCCTTGGAACAATTGGGATAAAAAAAAATATCCGCATTCTTCCTTGCTACCTCATTTGTTCCCATTGTGACCCAGTTCCTTGGCCCCCATATGCCCAGTTTCAACTCAGTTATTTATCTCTCCACCACCCTATCAACCAATCCTCGTGCGATGATCACTTGTCAATGCTAAGGGTGAGGCACAATTTTTGTGCACCAAATATCCTATCCACTTGGGATAATTGGGAAAAAAATTTCACCTCCCCATGAATTTTTAAAAATTTTTAAAATTTACAAAAAAGACTTATTGTCACTGTTTCTTCCTCTCCATGTGCATAGGAAAACTCACTGCGAAGAAACTTTAAATTCCATTATCATAACCACTCCATTTCCTCCATTTCCCATCCATTCCAATAGGTAAATTTTTGAAAATTTAAATCCAAACCCTTTCTTTTTCAGCTATAACCATTCTCATTTTGCACCAGAATGAACTCCATAGTCAAAAAACCAAAAAATCAATATTCACAAATGAGTAACTGGGTTGCTAAATTTTTTGCACCATATCCCTTCCTCTTAGACATCTGTATAAGATGAAAAAAATATAAAATCACAAGGTTTTTCAATTTTTTAATGGAAAAAACCCTATTTCAAAATATTCCCTAGCTCAATTCTTTTAGTTTCCCATTTTTCAATCTGGAAGGATCGGTTTGAGCTAGAAATTTGAGCTGAACAACATCAGAAGAAAAACCCATATCAAAGAAGCTAATTTTTTGCATCAAATCCAAGGTGTGGAAAAAAAAATTCTAAAAATATTAAGTAACCTCACAAGGTCCACACTTACTATAAATATAAATTTCCCAAAATGGAAAAATCCTCCAAGGCAGTAAACTCAGAAGACCACTAAAATGAAAAACTAGGGAATTCAGGCCAAAAAAGCAAAAAAGCAAAAAGTAAAAAACAACCTTCTAAAAATAGAAATTTGTTGAAAATGGATCATGAAACCTCTGTAATAATTTATTCAACATGGTTAGACATAGTCCACAACTAGGATTATCAAGACAAAAAAATTTCCAACCTTTCCCAAAATAGATCTCTTGGATCTCAGTGGCTAAAAATAGAAAGTTCCAGTTTTGGTGCAAAAAGTTTTTCTAGTAGGCTCCATTTTCATTTTGGTCTCACTACTTTTTTTCATCTTCAAAGGGTTTTAATTGATGGTTTCAATATGAAGTCAAAATAAATTACTAAGCATTTTCACCAGAGGTTTTAAGGCAATCATTTAATTTATTGCATCATTGTCATAGAAAAGAAGCAAACAGAGAGAATGAAAGGGAGCATGCAACACTACATTGAAAACCCAGGGACTATTGTGCACACATCTTTATATTTACATCTATGTATTTCTCGCTAATAAGTGGGTACAAAATCTCTCCTAATGATGGGTCCTTGTAGTTGGACATCGAAACATCTGAGATATAAATTTCAAAAGTTCATGGGTTGACAGCTAGAATGATTCCCTTTCCGAGGTTTTAGGAAATTTCTGAGTGAGTTTCATACTTCATTGCAGGCTTCAAGAAAATTAGTTCATCAAGAGTGAGTAAGGCAGAGTGATTTTGTTGGGAAAGAGCCTGATAAGGAGATTTTGTGAGCATTGGATTAAGCTTCTCAAAGATAAGAAGGGGTGATTCATAGCAATATTTCTCTGCCAAGCAATCCAATCTATGTCTTCTCAAAGGTTAGAATTTCTGAGCTTCCCCATGGTGATCAAGAGTTTTCCCATGGAAAGCTTCTATAAGTACTCTGGTGATTTTTGTGATTATGGCAACTTCCTGAAGAGTCCTCTTTCCATGGATTCAAGAAATTCTTGAAAGTGGGCCAAGAACACACAAAATCTGATTGTTGTACATTCCCAGTCTCACATAAATATCAATTATTTTTAAGTCAAATTAGAATTCAAATAAGGCCCAGAAAACTTTACTTTTCTTCAGTGGCACCTTAGGTAACCAGTATGTTGAAGTTTTAGGCCTAAGACTGATAAGCCTATGGAGGAAATGACATCCATTAGACTATGAATTTGACCTGCATATCATTGGGTCAAAATTCACATGAGGGTAGAAATCTCATTATTCAAATAATCCTCTTCCCGATAATTCTTTCTTGTCATCAATGAAGAATACAAGAAAACAATTGTATAATTGGAGCTACATGTAAAAGCCTTAGTGCTTACATTCAACCCTTCTCAAAAACCTAAATCATTTGACATCCTCTCTTCCGATGTCAAAGACATCCCTCCAAGCAATAGTGTTGATCCCACCTATCAATTAAGAAATCATGGACCACATGATGTGGGGGAATTCCAATGAGATTAGTGGATTGAGAAAATCATTGAGAAGAGGAAAGTTGCATTGTGACTCTATGGGTGGATGCCTCATTTCTATCATCAAGTATGTCAGGATTGCAACATTGTTATGGTAAACAAGGTAAAGGAGTTCCATTTTCAAAAGAAATCAATCAATTGGATGAGATGTAATGTTTCATTGGTATCTAAGATGGTTCCTTCATATCTCACATCCTTCATGAGTTTCAAAATGTACTCATCAGTGCTCATCACTTGTCTCATGAGTTTGTGTATCATTGCATGGAGCAAGGTTTGTAATGCTGGAGATGAGCCATGTCATCTGAATTTGACTCACGAGCATTGCCCACAGGTTTCTAAAATCATTGAATGAGGTCTACCAGTTTGTTCAAATATTCATTCCCTACGATCACTGAGGAATCATGTCATAATAGCATCATTACATTCCAAGAGATCGTGGTCAACTGGAGGGAAGGTGACTCAAATCTTTCCTTCAATGAAAGTACAGCATTTAGATAGTGCAGCTAGCTGGTATCAGAAGTTTCCATTGTTACTAATTCTTCAATGATCATGATGAATGGCTCATCAATGTAAAAGATCTAAACACTCAGTTTGAGGTGTCATGTACATCATCCGAAGGTTGGTTTCATTCACAGAGTAAAAGAATAAGTCTAATCAGTCACAGATAGCTCAATCAGTATCGAAGAATTTTATTGGAGAAATAACAGTGGGTCTAGACCCATCCTTCAAAGGTATGGATTTCTTCAAGGTTCATCATGCAGGGAAGCTTCTCCATTCTCCTGAAAACCTCTCTCTTCTTCTCTCTTTCTCTCCCCTTTCTAATTCTTTATTGAGCATAATCATTGTAATTTGTCTTATTCACTTAAGTGACTTCATAAAGTTAAATTGTAAAAGTATTTTCTCAATTTATTGTGAGGGAACTTATTTGTCACTTTTCTAATGGAAGAAAAAGTCACAAGTTGAATGATACCATGAAGATTCATGTGGGGGCTAGGCAAAGATTAAATACACATTACTATAAATTGGGATGGATTCTCCATTCCAAAGGGTCCTGAAATTTTTGTTCTTTATAGCAATAGTGGATTGTGTAATGTTTTTGAGCTTTGTATCACCAATGCACATGAAATAAAAGCTACATTTCTTCTATTTACCTTTTCTTGAATTCCTCTACTTTCTCTCTTATGCACTTTGCAAGCGTAGTGATCCAAAAGAGATTTGTATCTTTGTTAGATTGAAACTAAGAACTTTTTAAAGGTTTTTTCTGTCTCACTGAAATAGCTCCAATGTTGCTTTCTTCTATATTGAATGTTGAAATTTTGGTTACTGGGTGTGAGCTTTGGAATTGGCCTAATCACGGCAGTAACCTTCCTTCCCTAATTTCTCTCATTCCCCCTCATCACTAGTTATTTCCCCCCTTAAATACCTTCGTACAATCACTTTGCCACAAGTTCAGTGGAGTGTCCCTGTGTGATCCCCAACCTATTTGGCTAACCCACAACATTTTATTTTAGGATTAGATTAGTCACATTCAATAATGGGAGTTGTACCATTCAATGAAGAGAGACTGTCAACACCAATCCGGCACTATGATAATTCTTCACTGGGAACTCCTCGTGCTATGATTATTTACTAATGCATAGCTTTTAGTTTGGTGGATGTAATTTGGAAACACAACAACAAACATAACACAAGAATACCATAGATTATGATAAGAAGGAATGATGATAAATCTGAAATATCAATGTAAATTATAATATTAACATGAAATTGTTACAATCTCACCCATGAGGTACTTCAAGTGTTACTGACTTCACTTGCCTTCCAACAATAACTATGGGAGAAACTTCACAATTACACCTCTTAATGGCTTCTTTAACACACCTTCAAAATGATGGCTTCCTTTACACACTTACTCATACAATATTTCTCACTACTTCCTTCTATGCTAAATGAGGGGGGTGGCCTCTCTATTTATAGAACTTCCAGGATTATCCATCTTATCTCTAAGATAGGATAAGAAATCCACTCTGAAGAATCATATTCCATACCTTAACTCTTATCTGTACATGTAAGCTTATCTTTTAAGATAAGATAAACCTTATCATTTCACATGGGTTCCACATTTTTAGAATTTTTACAAATAAAATACATAAAATATTTATGACCTCACTCCTTGTCCTTATTACCAATATAATATTTCTAATTCCTAATCATGTAGACCCTACTTCTCTACTTACCCCAACTTTGACATTTTAACATTACCGGACCACTTACGACAAATATTTACTTTTTACCACAACATTCCTATTGTACTTTTGAATATTACCGTACTATACATTATTGGTGGTGTTATACCGGCAACGCCGTTATCTTCTAATGGATGCCACTAGTAATTATACTTAACAACATCCTATTCCTAATACATACATTAATAAAATAGAAATTATGGAGGAAAATTTTAATGTCAACCTTTTCTCCCTTCCTACCTTCTACTCCGTCCTTAGAGTAGACTCTTAGGGACATGCTGAAGCTAGTGCCTAGAAAATATTTAACTTTGTCATTGTTGACCCATTTCGTAATGGGAGTACCATCCAATTCCTCTAGTCGATATGTACCATTTTCATGCACAGCTGCTATTTTGTAGGGTCCCCGTCCATTTTGGAAGAAATTTTTCTCTGTCTTCTTTTTTTGTATCTAGAATCATATACTAAGAACCAAGTCATTCACATGAAATGGAGATCAATGGATCTTTTGATCAAAGTATTCCTTCTACTTCATTTTCTTCTTATAGCTTGTATCCTTTGTTATTTCCCTCATTTCCTCTGGTAAATAAAGATGTACCAACCTTTCTTTTACTAAATCACTTTCATCCATCCTTTCATTTTTCATAACTCGCATAGTGGGAATATCAAACTCAATAGGAAGAACTGGATCAATGCCATAATCCAACTGAAATGGGGAGTATCTTGTTGCTGACTTTGATGTTGCCCTATATGCCCACAATGCTGCATGAATCCTTTTATCCCACTTATGTACCTGCAAGGCTGCATCTTTTGCTAGAATTTGACACAACACAAAATTTGTTTATTCCACCTGTCCATTTGTGCTTGGCTTGTATGTTTTTGTCTTCCTGTGATTAATAGAAATCTTGTTGACTAGGGCTTGTACCACCTCATTAATGAAGTGGATTCCTTGATCTGTTACAATTTCTAATGGGTAACCAAATCTAGTGACAATGCGTTCATATATGAAGTTTGCCACTTCATCCATGGAAGTTGTTTTTCAATGGCCTAGCTTCAACCCACTTATTTAAATAATCTTGTGGCAACTACAATATACTTATTTTGGAGTGGGGTAGTTGGAAGTGGACCTACAATATCTATTCCCCACTTTTCAAAGGGACCAAGTGGAAGAATAGGGCATAATGGAGCTGATGAAGTCTTACGGTTACCATGTGTTTGACAAATATAACATGTCTTACAATAATTATAACAATCTTTAAAAAGAGTGGGCCAGTGATAACCTGCATCCAAGATACTTCTTGTTGTAAGTTATCCAGAGAAGTGTCTTCCACATGTAACATTCTGGAATTCTTCTATCATCTCCTTCCCTTGATCACGTCCAATTTCCATCTTGTACTATACATCAGGTCCTATTTGAAATAATACTCCATTTAGAATAGAATACAGATGACTGGCTTGAGTAATCTTCCTCTTAGTCTTTGCATTGGCACCATCAGGAAACTTGAATTCTTTCAGATAATTTCAAATATCTATGTATTCACTAGGGATTGTGTCAATGGATAACAATGATGCATCTGGGAAATCATCATCATCACAAGATGGATCCTAAACCATTATAGGCTTGAAAGAGTGTATCTGCATTGACATGCTTCTTTCCTGGCCTATCTATAATATCAAATTCGAATTCTTGTAGACAAAATTATCCATCTTGCTATCCTCCCTAATGGGTTAGGCTTATTTACAATATATTTTAGATCCTGATGATCTGTTACAACTATAAATTTCTACCCTAGCAAGTAATTTCTAAACTTCTTTACAAGAAAAATGATAGCTAGAGCCTCTTTTTTAGTTACAGTATAATTTACTTCAGCACTACTCATTTTTCTGCTCCCAAAGTAAACTAGATGATTCATTCCCATTTTCATCCTTTTGGCTCAAAGTACTTCCTAGTGTTGCATCTGAGGCATTAGTATACACAATGAATGGCTTGCTCCAATCTGGATTATTTAAAATAGGTGAAGACACCAGGGCTTCCTTTAGTTGTTCAAAAGCTTGATGCGCCTTATTTCCTGGTTCATAAGTAACATCCTTCTTCAAGAACTGGGTTAGTGGCTATGTAATTTTTGATAAATTCTTGATAAACCTTCTATAGTAACCCACATGGACTAAAAATGATCTCAACATACTTCTATTCATAGGAAATGGTAACTCTTTGATTTTTAAAACTTTATCAGGATCAGTACTAATACCATCTCTGGATACAACATGCCCTAACAAAACACCTTTAGAACATCCAAAGACACACTTTTTAGGGTTTAGTGAGGCTTTTGCTTCATCTAACCTTTGAAATGTTGTCTCCATCTAGTGCAGGTGGTCCATCTTGCTCCCATAGATGCAAAAATCATCCAGAAATACTCTGATGCAGTTCCTAATGTAGGGTTCAAACACCCTATTCATCAAGCGTTGGAACGTTGCCGAAGCATTACATAACCCAAAAGGCATAACTCTATAAGCAAACGTTCCCCAAGGAGTGGTGAACGTGGTCTTCATCTGATCTTTATCCGCTATATGAACTTGGTTGTATCCACTATATCAATCATCGAAAAAATGTAGAACTCCTTGTTAGCTACTTTGTCTAAGATCTGATCTGAGAATGGAAGAGGGTAATGATCCTTCTTTGTTGCCTTATTGAGCTTCCTAGAATCAACACAAATGTCATAGCTTCCCATTCTTTTTTATTGAGATCATAATGGGAGAAACCCATTCTGAATTCTCCACAAAAAATATGAATCATGCATCAAGTAACTTATCTATTTCTTCTTTTAACAGTCTTGGAAAAATAAGGATTCATTCTATATGGCATTTATTTTATGGGCTTAGCACCATCTACCAGCTCAATAGAATTTTCTACCCAACTTACTTGACGGAGTTCCTTGTAATAAAAAGTGAATAGGTGTATGTACCTTTAAAAGAGCTGGAAGTAGGATTCCTTCTCACTCTCCATCACAACATCACCAATATTTACTTGTTGGAGATGATCATAAATTTCTTCTTCAGATAACTTTATGGGTTCATGAGTCGGTGTGACTAGAAGGATATCCATGACCGAAATATCAACCTCACTTTCTTCATCTTTTGTGTCCACTTCACTAGTACTAGAGTAATCAAAGGATTTCCAATCATTAGTTTCATCACTTGAATCCACAGGTTCTACCTTATGATGCTAAGGGATCACATTTATCCTCACCCTCTCTCTGCCATGTCCAAGTGTCGTGAAGCCTCTCATTCCAGTAGTTTCTTGCATGAAATCTCCTTAGCCATGATCTTCCCAACAACATTGGGTACAAAACAGTACCATTTTTCATCACCTAAAAGTCTACCACACATATAACACCCATAATAGATATTTCCACATTTGAAACAACACCTTCTGGTTTAGTTTTTCCCTTATTTAATGACCTTAACATAAGTGTTGAGGGGCGATCAATTTTTAAACCCAACATATTCATTACAAAGTTAGTCATTACATTAACTGCAGCACCTCCATCAACTAAGACATCATGAATGGAAATACCATTACATAATACCTCAGCTTGTGGAGCACAGGGATCCGCATCTGCCTCCAAAATAGGGACATCAACCTCCTTCCTTGGTCGAGCATTGAGTCCACTTTGCATCTCCCGCCTCTTCTCATAAGACATAGCCAAGAGTTGACCATATGTAATATTTATAGGCCTTTTGGACAGATCTTCTAAGATGGAGTATGGTCCTTGTCCCTATGAAATCAGAATATCCTACACACCCAACTTTCTTCTCCTATGTTTCTTACTAGTTTCTCCTTTCATCTTCTTAGGATCATTTCCATCTTGGCTATCTTTTTCTTTATTTCTTTTTGTTACAAACACATCTGCTTCATTATTTATACTCTTAATCTACTACATCAAAAGAATTCACAAGTGCTTTTCCTTGATCATTATCTCTTGTACCATATGTAGGAATCTCTATCTAGACAATTATACTTATAATGACCCTTTTTATGACAACCATAACATACAACTTTAGAAATATTTATTTTTGGACCTCTATCTCCTCCCTGAGAACTAAATTCTTTTCCTTGAAGAAGATTAATAGTTAACTGACCCATCTTCTTGAGCAGATCTTCATACTCAGTAGATGTACTAGGAGAAAAGATTTGTCCTCACCGAGAGTGGTTGTGGATTCTGGACCAAAGGTGTTGGTGTAGGCTCTACCTTAGCAGTATCAATTTCTTTGGGCTCCTCTTCCATGCTTTCTTCTTGCCTTCTTGCAATCACCTTTACTTTGTTCAATGGTAGATGGGTGGTCAAACTTCACTCGTTTTCTGATCTCTGGCTTCATCCCAAGAATGAAGTGCTTACAGAGGAGATTATCCACACCATTCATCAACCCATCCTGCTAATCCTTCCTTCTGGATCTAGGCATTGAGCTTTCTCCTTAGCTCTAGAACACAAGCATGATAATCCCTCATCTTATCCTTCTATCCTTGGGATAGCTTTGCGATATCGATCATGAGATCTACATATTTCTGTTGTTCACCCAAATTCTTCAAGAAAACTTTCAGTTAATAAATCCCATGAATTTTTCACATTATCACCTAGTGTTTTAAACCACCTAAAGGCTGAACCATCCAAAAAGGCAGGAAAAAATTCAGTTCATTGTTCCTTTCTTATAAGGCCATTACAAATACAAGATCATTTAAACACTTGAATGAAATAGGAAGCATCTTCATTATATTGGGCTGAAAAAACAGGAATCTTCCCCATTTTCAAAAGTAACCAGAGTGAAATACCAACCCACAAGTACAATCAACAAGACTTATGTGCACAAATAGTTGGAATCACTATAATAGAAAATAGAAATAACCACGGTAAACTAAGGTAAAACTTGACTTACTGCGGTAAAAACAGATTTTACTGTGGTAAACACTATTCATAGTAAAAAGTGAAGTTACTGGGGTAAATACTATTCATGGTAAAAAATGAAGTTACTGTGGTAAATACTATTCACAGTAAAAAGTGAAGTTACTGCGGTAAATACTATTCACGGCAAAAAGTGACTTTACCATGGTAACTACTATGCACAGTAAAAACAAGGTTACCCTCCAAATGTTTTCTGACTAAGTGGGAATATCTCTCTAGAAAATTCACCAACGAGGAATGGTCCCAGCAACGGAACCAAATGTCAACAACAATCCAGACACTATGATAATTCTTCATTGGGAACTCCTTGTGCTATGATTATTTACTAATGCACAACTTTTAGTTTGGTGGATGTAATCTGGAAACAAAACAACAAACATAACACAAGAATACCATCGACTATGATAAGACGGAATGATGACAAATCTGAAATATCAAAGTAAATTATAATATTAACATGAAATTGTTACAATCTCACCCATGAGGTACTTCAAGTGTTATTGACTTCACTTGCCTTCCACCAATACTATGGGAGAAACTTTACAATTACACCTCTTAATGGCTTCTTCAGGACACCTTTAAACTGATGGCTTCCTTTACACACTTATTCATACAATATTTCTCACTACTTCCTTCTATGCTAAATGAGGGGGGTGGCCTCTTTATTTATAGAACTTCTAGGCTTATCCATCTTATCTCTAAGATAGGATAAGAAATTCACTCTGACGAATCATATTCCATACCTTAACTCTTATCTATACATGTAAGCTTATCTTTTAAGATAAGATAAACCTTATCATTTCACATGGGTTCCACATTTTTAGACTTTTTACAAATAAAATATACAAAATATTTATGACCTCACTCCTTGTCCTTATTACCAATATAATATTTCTAATTCCTAATCATGTAGACCCTACTTCTCTACTTACCCCAACTTTGACATTTCAACATTACTGGACCACTTACGACAACTATTTACTTTTTACCACAACATTCCTATTGTACTTTTGACTATTACCATACTATACATTATTGGTGGCGTCGTACGGTAACGTTATCTTCTATCGGACGCTACTACTAATTATACTTAACAACATCCTATTCCTAATACATACATTAATGAAATATAAATTACGGAGGAAAATTTTAGTGTCGACAGACCCAACATTAAATCAGTTACACGTAGAATTATGTGTTATCAAATAACAACAATATACAACTAGATACCCATTATTCAGTAAGTACCTATTTTCCTTTAAGAGTGAACAAAAATAACTAAATTTCTTATAAATACTCAACACAAAAGAATAAATAACTTATTAATCCCTTGTAAACAGACACTACCATAAGCACAAATCACAATCATGCTCATGTTGTTCCTCCTCAAATTTGTACTTATATGTACGATAAATACTACATGCTTCCTCCACACTATCATTTCTTTTACTAATGAAAATTTTCATGGATCTTGTTTTACCACATACATTACACATTCATGCTTATATTGGTCCTCATACTATTAACAATGTTATGGTGCATCCTACTTACAACAACAATGCATGTTCAATATATTTCTTATAAGCTATCAATTTTCCATTATCTTAGATGACCTGTAGATCACCTACTTCTCATGGGCATGTCATTAGTTCCTATCACTATTGGGACACTCACCATCCACTATGCCTTTCACTATTAAATCTACAGTTACTACATTGTGACATGGTCTAAGGACTCCCTTGGCTTAGGGCTGCCAAAAAATATAAGCCATACCATCCATAACATTCTCATGCCTTAAGTTACATATATGTAGTATCACATTATCACTATTACAGGCATCCCACCACATAATCCTTTATTCATTAGATCCTATTAATAATACACCTTCACATTACTTCTATCAATACCAGTTTAACACTCCTATATATCCTCATGATGGCCCCATGGATTTGGTACATACTCCTTTGGAATCTAGAGATCTTACTATTCCTAGTGGTACTTTTACACATATACTTATATCTCCTCCACATGTGGCCCTTTCTAACTTATTTCTCATGACAGATACATCAGTATCACTGATCCACCTCATAGGCTTATGTCTCCACCTAGGACAGACACTACCCATGACACATATAGGCCCATTTCACAGTCTATTTTTCCACATGGAATCCCCTGTGGCCATAGCATCTTTGATCATGATCACATGTGTACCTCCTTCACACTAGCAGATAGTGGGCCCTTGCCCTCTATCCTCATTAGATAGATCACCATGACATTCACACATTAGGGGGGCATACTATATCCCCATTGTTACTCGATGAAACACTAACTTATTCTAGGTTCAAACATGACTACAGAGGGCACATTACCACACAAAATGACCTCAAGATTTCACACATATGTTGGGGGAAACCTTTCTCCATTCCTCATTGTATTTCATATTATAATAATTCAAAAACATTCAAATATTTGTAAAAAATGTAAAA
Organism: Taxus chinensis; assembly: GCA_019776745.2. NCBI lineage: Eukaryota > Viridiplantae > Streptophyta > Pinopsida > Cupressales > Taxaceae > Taxus > Taxus chinensis. The sequence continues at coordinate 88,033 of JAHRHJ020003495.1, read as the reverse complement.
ATACTAGCTTAGATCTTGATTGGATGTATTTTGCTTACTTATACTATTCTATTTTTGCATAGTACTTACCATGTTACTTTGATTCATATTATGAGAACTATCCTTTTTCCATACACACATGTGAGCATTCACATGGTACTCTTGAGGTGAATGTAGGATACTTAAGGTTATCACACAATGTATGATGTTTGGCATTGTCCTTTACTAGTCCTACTGAGGCTCTTGGGGGCATATACCTTTCCTATTTCTCTATATTCATGTTCTATCATTGCAATTTCTACTACTTTCATTCCTTTTTCAGCTGTATACATTGTGGCATACTATCAATTTTTCAAACACGCTAATAAGTGTTTCATGTGTAAATTTTTTCTTGCAGACTTACTCCCAACCATGGTTATCTATTTTGCTTGTGTCTTGTATCTATGTTTGTGTCTTGATTGTCATTGTTTGCCTCTATGCCCTATGCTTGATTGCATGTTTTTCTTCTATAATATTGAAGGCTTCGAGTGTCTTGCAACATCCTGAGTGGTGTCCCATGTATTCAACTAGTTACTCGTGTCTTTTTCCATGTTATTGTGTGTTTTGACTAGTTTCTATTGCATCATGTCATGCTTGTTTGTGACTAACACTTTTGGCTAGCCTTTCCCATTGTTCTGCATGCACCATGGTTGTCACCATGCGCATTCCATATTCACCCTACAGGAGTTTTATTTCAGATGTGCACATCAATTTCAGCTTTCCTCATTTGAGTCGTGTTATCCTTCGTTCATCTCACACACCCCAAACAAGTGGGGGAAATCATCGGGTGATTATTTCACCCTCTCAACAGTTTAGAGACCAAACACATAATGGTACACAACAAAATCAAAATATACAAGAGCTAAAAAATGGTTCAAATCAAACTTGGGCCAAAATCAATGCAAGGAAAATAGTTCCCAAACTAGACAAGAATGGTGGGTACTAGTGTCCAACCTGCGCGGTTCTATTCTGGGGGTAGAAATAGGTACAATAAAGGATTAATAGGCTTCCAGTGATAGGTTTATCCAAAATCCAATAAAAGATACTCAGTTACAGGTTACTATCAGGAACAATATGAATAAAATCAATGGAAAGTTACATACTTTGAGCAAGGGAACTAATTACTCTATTTTCTCAAGATCAAATAAGGAATGACACCTAGGGCATATGTAGGACAATGATATGTATGGAATGATGTGTCATCCATGACTAGTTTCTATAACAGGTTTATGACCATTTTTGGCACTTATCCATGGGGAAGCATTAACAGTTGGAGGGAAAATGTTATGCTCTCCCAATACTCTTCCCTTGGCGACACTGACATTTCTAAATCCTCAATTTAGCGACAGGATGCCTAAATCCTCAATTTAGTGACAGGATGCCTAAATCCTCAATACTATTCCAACCATCTCCAAGGAAAAAAACATACATGAACAATTATATCTCTTCTCTCATGACATACAGGTGTATTATATCCTTAATTCACTTTTTAAATACACATTTCTATTTTCACATTTACAAATTTAAAGTTGAATTTCATTTATCATGAGCATTGAATACACTTATCTTATTTTGTAGGTCCGACCTTACTCTGAAAAAAGGCAACACATGAATGGAACAAGAAGCAATCTCAAGCACAAGACACTCAGCAAAAGGAAATATTCAAGGAACAAACACATGCATCATTTCTACTACACACACAAGGTCACCCCTAGGATCCTTATCCTCTTTTAGATTCCATGATACACATCTTACAATCTCCATTCGACACGATATCAAGTACAATCCTCATTTGACATGCTATCAGTTTACAACTCCCTTCGAGTTCTCTCCACAAGGTACACTCTTCCTATCTACTTTATGCTACCAAGTATTCATTCATGATATAAAGTGGGGAAAATGTAGACACAAAATCACACACTTACTACTTACATCATGCCTCTAAGTATGTTATTATATGCATGATTCCTAAGTAAGAAAACTAGACATTAACAACACTTGTTTTACTTTTACATTGCTTTATCCTTTTGATACTCTTATCATTTACTTTTCTGGAATGACCACTTTACTTTTGGACATTGGAAAACATGTGACCCAACTCTATATTTTCTATTTTATCCTCTGAGCATCCCGGACACTACCACCCATTAGGGACAAGAGCGCCCAGGCACTACTGTCCCCTTTGGGTGCTTTTATCCTTTTCCCTCCTTTTCTCAAATTTGAAATGCCACATCATTTGTTATCTTTTCTAAAACCTTTCTTATCACTTTGGGTCAACCTTTTTGGTTGTTAATGATGAAATTCAAACAAGGGAATCATATATATACATGACTTACTATTATTAGGGGTTGGACAACTTGGGCTATTACTTACTATCTACTACTTGGGAAAAGAGTAACATTCAAGGACTGCATTTGGGCTGCATTATTCACTACATAGGAGGGGTTATTTCTAAATTCCATCTCACACATTCATCTTGGGAAAAGTAGTTGTAGCCCACTATCTTGGTGCGACTGACACAAGGGAAACCTAGCTTCAAGGGACACAATTCAATCACACACACACACTAGAACTACATAGAGTCTGAAATGTAGTGCAATGCTCTTTGACAATCACATTGGGGTGACCTTTGAGGTCAGTCTGACTCAAGCATATGCATTATTTATTTCATATAATGTTTGTTTGAGCCTTGTGTAGTAGCTAGGGTTTGTTTTATAGGTTCAGGTGTGATAATGAAACCCTATAACTGAAGCTAGAGTGAAAAAGAGTGAAAGGAAGAAGACAAATTCAGAACCCTGAAAAGATCAGAAGCAAAACATTTACTAGGACACTAGCACCCAGTTCAGACACTAGCACCCATGTGGTCCTGTCCTTATCTGGGTGGTCCTATATGAAAGGAGTTTTAGATTCCAGTTTTCTAGATAAAGCTTATTCAGTCCAAATCCAATGTTGTTCCACTTAGTTTCCCTAACACCAAAATTAACCTAGATCTTTGAAATACAAGCTAAGTCACTCTTATTTCACTATTGCTTACACTTTTTATTTCTTGCATGATAGATCTTGCTTGTTACTGTTATATTCATTTGATCTCAGTCCTTTTAGATATGTGATTCATATAACTGACCTCTCGAACCATGCCCATCAATAAAATTATAGTAGTTCCTTTTAGGGATCTCAAGGATACCAAATATTTGGCCCATTTACACCATATTCTTTCAAACACCAAGATATAGGCTACATTAACATCTAAGTTTTTGTAATCCCACATTAGAATTAGGGCCAAAGCCATTAGTTACTATATAATGGTGATGACCAACATGGAATCGAGTATGCCCAAGGGAATTTCCTTTGATGTTTTTTTGGTCTCCTTGACCATGGTCGTAATGGCCACAAAACCTGTGTAGGTGAAGTAGATGATGGCGAAGAATTTAAACACACCTTTGACACAATATGGAAAGAAAGGCATCATATTAGAGGGGTTAGTGTTGTCAAGGTTGGAAATGAAAATGAAGAGGATTACAAGGGTCTTGATGACAGAGGTTACCAGTTCAACTATGAGGTTAGGTGTGTGTTTGTAATAGAAACTAGGGTGAAAAGAGGAGGAATACCACGACTATGGTGTACATGAGGTTGAATCCTAATGAGAGATTATTGTGGATATGAAATTTTTCTGGGGAGTGATTTAGGATAGTCATAGTAAGAGATATAAAATCAAACAACTAAAAATTTGTCCAAGGTATTCTAGGATTATGTTTCTTGTTGTTATAAATGTTGCAAACTCTTTTCTAGCTCAACCCTTAAGGATGTAGATGAGCTTCCTACTGATAATACTTGAATCAAATCCCCATCTATAACATCCCACGGATATGTTTTCATTCCTCCAGTTGTCTTGTGAGATGACATATCTACTTCACGTTGTTCCACTAATAAAGGTACAAGTTAAAGACTAATTAACATTATGGGATCTATTTTGCACTTTCTGAAGTTATATGTGCAAGTCGACTTAGAGGGCATGATGGGAAAGGGAAAAATTGTGAGGGATTCAAACATATAAAAATCTTCCTTATTTATAAGTTGTGGTGAAGGATACTCTATAGATGCATCCACCTTCTCCCCTTCTATCATGGTCTCGCATCTACACCCACGACAACAACATGGTTAATGGAATGTTTTATGTTACAACATGTCTGGATTTTTGTTGAGACCCTTACAATATGTGTTTAAATTTTTTGTGAGCTTTATAATGTGTCAAAAATTATTCATGATATAACATGATTTTTTTATGTAGCATTTTCTATTTTCGTTTCTATGCTCTAATAACATAAGTGTTGAAATAATACACAATAAAGAAAAATTGAGTCAATAATGGGTATCATCCCCAATATTTCAATATATGTGAGGGTGTATTACATCTACTTCTCCTTATCTTTACATCTTCCTACTCCTCCTTCTTTATTCCATTTAGTCCTTGTCCATATATTTGGTTTGTATTCTTCCTTTTCCATATCGATGTCTCCATTGCATGGTATGAACATCCACAATTGTGATGACAATACTGATTCTAAAATTTTCACATTCTATTGTCTTTTAACAAAGAGGATAAGCTAGATGACAAGGTTATGATCTCTATTCCTATAGTACAACATATATTTTTCTTTATCTGTACAATTTTTTTACTTTTATTGTTCTTGGTTGGGAACTCAAGTTCATGGTTGTGTTTTAACTTTAAATGATTCATAAGAAACGATATTTCAAACAAACACAACAATGTTGCTGATAGAATGGGCCATGGTAGAAATAGTGTTGAACCTTGAAGTGCAAACGTAGGTGTAGGAAAAGTGTGGTGGGAAAGGGCATAAACATGAGGGATTGAGACATATGCAAGCTTCTCTATTTGCAATGGCAGTTAAGGAGACTATACGAATGCATCCTCTCCACACAAGACACTAACATGTCTAATTGAATGTTTATGTTCCATCAGGCACCACCTAAATCATCACCTTGTGGTCAATTACAAACAACCTGCAAAGTTGGGATTCAATTGAGCATTGTTTAGTAGAGAGGGAGAATGTGAATGTCAGGGGTGACAATGTGAGGCTTGTCAAATGTCTTATGAGATGACATCTTTGTTTCATGTTGTTCCCCTCATAAGGGTGTCAATCAACATGATCATGTATTTTTTTCATTTTTATTAGTATTAGGGAGGAATATATATCTCTTTAATGTGTGTGGGGCGGTGAATACGAGTACACATGTTTTTCATTTTAAACCTTTGAGCAACACTGAAATTTCAATTTTGTAAATATCACTTTGTCATTTTTTCTTTTGTGATAGGAAAATTAATATTTTATTTGTTGTGTGTTAGAAGTTAACGTCCCCAATGATCCAATTAATCCCACCTATATTTTATTAATAGTATTTACAATTATTGAATTTATTGCAAACTCACAATATATGTCAAAATTTATTCTTAATATACCATATTATTTTGTTCTGAAGTAGTTTAGATATCTTCTTTATGTTAACAATTTTTTTTGTATTACTCTTGAGGTTCATTACATCACTCTTCCCCTACATCATTTAGTTCTTTTAAATCATTTTTGCAAGAGCCCTAGGGTGAGCATTCCCTACTATATCTTACAGTCCCTTGAAAAATCTATTCAGGATGTGCATATCCACCAGCATGGCCTCCCTTTACATCAAGAAATCATTCTCCCGCTTCATCAATATTGCTATACTCACTCGGCCAACATTCCTGCACACTTTATCCCACCTCTTGAACCCCTTGTTCAATGCAAGGTGAAAAAAAATAATCTCAAACCCCTTGTCTCTTCTCCTCCTCCATCTAAGTGCACCCTTCATAGCAGTGATAAGGGGGGGATTCGGTATTGTTGATAGTCTTTTATCCATTAGTAAAACCAATCATGATTATGTTATCCCCCTTGGACTTAAGGAACATGTCATGAAGCATGATGACTAGATCAGGGATCTGAGGAAGGATGTTACTCAATTATACAAGGATGGTCTCAAGGGTAAAAATTCTCTTGATAACTCTCTTTCTCTTGAGGCCAAAGTTAAGGAAATTTCTAAGAAGCTGATTTCTTTGGAGGAGTCTATTGGGCATATTACGAATAAGAAAATTGATCATTTGGCCATGTATAAGGCCTTCTTGGATTTCATTGAAATTCAAGTCAAACAGGTGTGCAACCTCAACAATATTCATCCCGGAATATGGAAAGGTGGAAAGGATAAGAAACTTGCTACTTCCACTAGTAATAGGAACAACCCCTCACAAATCACAACTCTCAATCTCATTAATGCCTGAAGGAGGTCAAAAACAAGTTGCTCAAGTGAAGGTGATCAAGGTTTCTCCTTTGTTTTCTATTTTTTCTAGTTTTATGTAGTTTTGGGGCTGCAGTGGTGATGTAGTGTTGTTGTTTCCTTGCTTCCTTCTGGCAGGATGCTCCTTGCTATTGTTCTTACCTTCTATATTTGGCTTCTAGGCCCTTTTTCTCTAGGGTGTGGTCCCTTCTTGTCAAAAAATCACTGATGTATCTTTATATATATGGTTTTTGAACCTTCTTTTTGTTGGGGTATGGTCCCTCCCAAAAAACCATGTACCAATAATAAAAAACAATTTTTTTTTGTATTGTTCAATGCTTATATTATTAAAACACACAATAATGTAATTTCAGTAATCCCAAAAAGTTATAAAACCATTAAAAATAGTATTTTTTAGGTTTTCAGCTATTACGACACATTTAATATTCAACAAACATTGCATCGACAATCTCACTTGATTTTTTCCTATTAGATCCCATTGTATCTACATTGTGCAATGCATGAGGCTTTGTTAGAAAGATAATCCAAGAAAAATTCTCAAGCCTTTCATTGACAAATTTGTTACCATCAAATGGTGAATTCCCTAATAAGTTGTCACTTCTTTCTTTATCAGATTCAACAAATTTGTGTGATGTCGAAGACGAGTCCTAGTGATTATTATGTTCTTGCATAACTAAGGAAGTCACGAAAACATTTTCATTATCAAAATCATAAGTAGACGACACTAGTTTGGAAAATTCCTATCGCACGACTTAAATCCTACATTAGAATACTAGCTCCATACAATTTCAAGTCCCATGTCAAGAATAATTGCATATGATTTCAAGTCTCATCTCTAAATGACGACTAGTATCATAAATAACCACAATAATTACAAATCCATTTTTGTCTTTTATTATTAGAAGGAAGAATGAAGGTGTACAAGATATGGATCATTGAGCTCAACATCAGCAACTTTTGCCATATATCCTTCATTGTAAATGTAATTTGTGCCTTTTTAATTTTCCAATGTAAGCAAGCCTTTATTATAATTGTGACATGACCGTACGAATGAAAAAGCAACGTAAAATTGAATAATAATGGAAATATTTTTTCTAAATCCTCATATTCTTCCTTTTCACATGGCCAACCATCTGTCAGTGGTAGTTTAAATTCCTAGGGAAAATACTCAGTGCGGAGCAAGGTGAACAAAACCATGTGTTTCACCAACTAATGAGAAAATAATAAGAACAATGTCAGGTTGAGTCTTCAAACACTGACAATAACGACATTATCTATAGAACAGTTAGTTTAAGAATTAAGAATATTAAACAAGGGATTACTTTCAAATCTCTCTCCAAAAAACATTGCTTCAAAGATTTACGCGTCGCACCCTTCTCCTTCCAATAGTTTGCAATATAACACACAATCCATATGTGACTTACCAAATGAAAAAAAGAGGATTGTCTACTTTCCCTCCAACATTTTCCCTTCCAGTGTAATTCTCCTCCCTCTATCCCCTTCTTCATCACCTCGTTTCCTCTCTTATTGTTTCTCCTTTGGGTCTCTCTATCGCCCTATCCATTACATAACTCAAGTGAGATTGCTAGTTAAATTTAGAGAAAGAATTCTATTTATTTATTTTTTGACAAAATTGTTATCCTGCTTTATAGTTTTTATTTTTTATTTTTTGTTTGAAATTAAATGGAAAAGAATTTCAAATATTTGGCCGATAGGCCTACCTAGAGTCAATTTTTTGTTTAAGTGCAATGTTTTTGGTCGTTGTCCTCCTTCTATTATAGCTGTCTAGCAGTTTTTGTGAGTCAGTATTTCGGCTAACAATAAAAATTGCATTTCTCTTTTGATTTCCTTTTTCTTTCCCATTTATTCTAATTTCTAATAATATCCCCATTCGGGGGGAGTGTGCACAAATCATTACGTGGCAATGTTAGCAACTCTTGTCTTTATTATAAAGGTTTGAGAAAATATAGAATATTGAAAAATCATATGGTTTCTACCCGAGAAATTTGCTAAAAAGAGAGTTTCCCTCCATTTCCATAGTGACCGCATCCATGCAGGCCTTAGGAAAACACAAATCCAACTCAACCTTGCTTGATTGAAGATGCAAATCTACTCTAAATATTGTTAAGATCAACCCTTCTTTGAAGAGTATATTAAGGTAGATATGATGGAGTTGTCGATGCCTTCCGTGGAAGGATCGCCTGCTGGAATTGAAAGCACAACTCATCTTCCAACCCATCTAATGCCTCTTTTCCACATGGCAATTGGGAGATTGGAGAAGCCCTTGGAGAATTTACTGAAAAATATTTCACCAGATTTAGTAGTTTTTTGACTTGGTATTAGAATCATGGATTTCTAAAGTGGCTCGTAAGCATCATATCCCTAGAATAGTATTCTCAATGGTCGCAAACCAGTACCGAAAGAAAAATGATTGTATATAATGGTTGGAGAATCAAGAGCTTTCTTCTTTCATTTATGCATCATTTGGGTTTGAATATTTTCTTTTAAAGAAAAAATAGAGGAGATATCTCATGGGTATTGCACTTTCCAAGTTATTCTGACTCAAGTAAAAGGAAATGGTGATCTTGTACACATTCTCCAACTTTCAAATGTTAATATTTTCTTTTTTTTGTAATGATTTATAATTCTTTCATAATATTTTTATTTTGTATCACAATAGGAAAATATCAACATTTTTGCTAGAGGGATTTGAAATGCAAATAAGAAACAGAGGATTGGTGTTGAGATATTGGGCAACTCAATAGGAGATTATGTACCATCCTTCAATTGGGTCCTTTATAACCCATTGTGGGTGGAGCTCATTGTTGGAGGGAATGGCTGCACGATTGAAAAAGATTGCATTTCCCATGCTGTTGGACTAGGGATTAAATTCTCAACTATCAGTGGAGGAATTGTAGGTAAGTATAGAAATCTTGAGAAGAAATTATGGTTTTGTTAGCAGAGAAAATGTTTGCAAAGCAAATATGTGAAATCGAAGGCTGCAGAAATGAGAGATTTGTTGAAGACCAAATTATTGGATGATGAAAGAATCCAAGGATCCATTTATTTTATTTTTAATAAAAAATAATGCCAACCCACCACTGTCTACATGATTTCACTCACCTTTTAAGTTTGCATTGGAAACTTTTTCTGTTGAATAAATAAACTTCCATATTTACACAGTTTATTTTTCTCAAGTTTTGTTTATATTTTCAAATATGGAGTTAAAGAAAAAGAACTTCCTTATTTAAATCCTTCTAAATTTCTGTTTAAAAAACTTCAGAAATAAAAAAGAATTTTTAGATTATAGATGTGAACATCTCTTCAAAGTGAATAGATTTTTATTAGTAATTTTTTTTATGAAAAAGATATTATATTATATTAATTCAATACAATACAAGATAACTTTTAACAAAAAAAAAATGAGTGGTATGAGAGCACTCCCCAAAACCACAAACAAAGTTAGGTAGAGCCTAAGAAAACACAAAAGCTAGGCAGCACCTATAAGCATCCAAAATTATTAATAAATTTGATAATAAATACGGAATTAAAATATTTCAATTAGGCCCAGGTGAAAATATAAATAGGCCCAAATGAGGCATAAATTGTCTAAGTGGGGTCGAGAATGTGCGGATGAATGATCTAAAGACGACGTAAGTACAGGTAAGGATTTGAATCATATACTATAATGAATATCACTTTTAATTCTCCAAACACAAAATCTCTTGTTAGTTTAGGATAATGGATTTATAATATATAAAGATGGATTCAGTCTTTAAAAAATTGCTGGGTAAGAATTGTATTCATCGATGGAGGATATGAAGGATGCTTAGGCTAATTTATTTACAAAAACATGGTCATAAAATTGTTGGTGTGATTACAGTGTAATTGGGAGAGAAAAGACATCCTTAGGGCTTGGGCCTGTAAATTTAGCTTTGTCAGCTTGTCATGTATTGGCTTCTAAAGTAGCATTCGACCTCACTCTTTTCTATTTTGTGAATTTCTCCTTTTGATAGAAATCTTCATAATATTTACTTCATGATTTTGAGTGGAATAAAATCTATAGAGATTACTATTGTCTATTTGCAAAATATGAATCCCAGTCCATTCTGAGCAGTATTTATATTTTGTGTATTCTCAATAAACCAGCATGGAGTGCTTATTTTCATTCTAAAATTTTGGGTAAGAGTTCGTAAATTTTTAGCCAGTGAAGCTCAGGGTTCAAACACATACACCCCATTCTTACATTATATTTTGAAAAATGGTTACTACTCAGATCACTAGGGGGACCTACCCTATCTTGTCTGTAGTCTACAGAATTCCTTAGAGTGGTGGGATAGAATGCAAATGTAACTGCATAAGCACTTACTAGGGGGAATATCCCTTAGTTGTTCACCATATATAGTTTGTCACACCTAGTGTGTACGCCTTCAAATTCCATATGAGATCAGGTGGGTCCATCACTCAATCTTCCTTCTTGCTTAGGAACTTTAAATTCCCAATGCTTCACCTTTGCATATCCGGAAAAAGGGTTTGTCCTACCTGAATGGCTGCATGACATTTAGCAATTTGATGCTAAAAGCATACTCATAACAATTACCTTAACTAACAACATTTTGGGACCAGTTCTTGCCTCAATTACCCTAGGAACTTTGTCACATTAGGTTTAGTCCTTAGTTTGGTTATGATGTCAAAATATTGGGCCACAAAATTTAAACAATATATAACGTAAATAAAGAGAATTCTCCTTGTAGTCAGAGGGTCTCATACACTAAATTGGCATCTGTCATGGTTGCACCTTCGACCTTAAAAATAATCATTATCTTTTACTTTTATAGATCGTTAAAATATCTATCAAGTAAGCTAGGCTTTTGAGAAATTTAAATAAGAAAGCATCTTCAAAGGTAAAACATGTTTAATGTGAGCATTTTACTTCTTTACTTAAATGAGAAGGGAAGGAGAAACAAATAGTGTAAAAAATATTAGTGGATGTAAACCCAATCATTTTATCTGTATTTCCATACAAAATCACGTGTAAAGAAAAAGATAACATTTTTGGGGCTTTTCTTTGTCAGCTAAGCAATTGGAACGGGTCATGATCTTTAGAAAATTCCAGTGTAGGGATGAAACCTCATCTCTTGGTGAGTATATTTTTATATAAACTTTGTTACTAGATTCACTTGTAAGGGTGGGGTGTAGGAGGTGAGGTGGGATCTATGTACGATTTAGCACGTGTCCTGATACGGGACCCGGGAGCGATTCGCCTTTGGATTCGTCTAAGGTACAACAACAAGCCAGATGTGCTTGGATTCTTCTAGGATAACTTGGGTGTATCTGCATGCCTGTTGTGGCGTTGTAGAGGTAAGACTGGCGTAAAAAATGTTGTTTTTTCTATTTGATTTTTACTTCAAAAAATCAATTGTGGACTTCAAAAAACAATAAAAAATTAAATAGAGTGTAAGGGAAACCCTAAAAGCAAATTTCACTCTCATTTTTAAAAAAACAAACAACACATTACCCCTTGACACACATTTGCTCTCTCATCTTTATTTCTTCAGTTGCTTAGGGCTGACATTTCTTCATTTTGTTGTCGCTTGTGGTTCTAATGAACCATTTGATGATGTCGATGAAGACATTGAAGTGGAATATGAATAAAATGAATATGCTGATTTGTCTTGATTTTTGACATTTGTTTATACATCGTGTTTGTGTATACATTCTGACATTTGCACTATGTACTTGCTCTAAGACTAAGCTAAGTTTTACCTTATTTTGGTTATTCAATTTATTTTCAAATAATTTTTTCCATGCATGCATAATATGTTGTTAATTTTGGCTTATTTCGCTATATTTTATCTATTTGTGTGTGTGTGTGTGTGTGTGTGTGTGTGTGTGTGTGTGTGTGTGTGTGTGTGTGTGTGTGTGTGTGTGTGTGTGTGTGTGTGTGCGCATATATATTTTTACAACTGTAGCCAAAACGTGTCCGAAGGCCCAAAATGTTTTTCGTACTGATGCATCCCTATCAAAAAAAACTTTATCCTTAATAAAGAATTAATTTCTCATGGATTGTTGTCTCTTAGAAAGTTTACTGATACATGACAAATTGAAAACTCTTCACAAAGGGATAATCATCCATCACACTATATTTCTTTAACATCGTGAAGTTGCAAGTACCATGTTAGGTATGCATGGAAAATGTGAAAACCTCTAAATATGAAGAATTTAAAAGCAATATTTTTCTCCATTAAATACTTCACAATTCTTTGTTTTTGTAAAATCTAGCAAATCCTTGTTTCTTATTAGCTACCTTTAAATCCACTTTTGTGGCATAATCTTATTTTTTAGCATTCAAATTGTCAAGAACACTACTATTATTATTATTAGCTTCAAAACCTCCAACGACTACCTCGATCTTGCAAGACTACCAAATCTTTCATGGTTTACATCATATTTCCATGAAATTCTCATTTTCTTATTAATATACTACTTTCAAATACTCCTCCTATATGCCTATCGGCCTCTCCCAAGCACCTTGGGATGCTTTTGCTAGTAATTAATATATCGTCGTTACATTTTAAATGTTCGAAAGAATCTACAGTCGGTGCCAGGTGGGAGAACAAATCGGCCCGAATATTTATTAAGATATAGCCTTACTGGAATATATTAATTCTCTTTTACATAATTTTACGAGTGGATATTCGATCTAGGAGCTTTGCACACGATATTGACACGTATTACGTGACTAACAATCCACGGCAGGTACCATCAACAGGTCACGGCCGTCGATTCATTTAATCCAAGGGTGGAGGTGAAGCAACGTCTTTGTTGTTGTGCATGATTGTTTTTCTATTTTCTGAATGTTTGAAAGCGAGATAAAAATAGAATTTTGGGAGGCAAATAAAAATAAAACTATATACAAATCAACAGGCGAAGGCGGCGAATATACTGAGAAGAATCTGAAGGCAGATTGATAAAATTTAGGTTTGAGATGCCCTAGTAGTCGGCCATTAGTGAAATTTATGTGCATTGGATCTTCTTCTGCGCGTTGCAAGGTTTCAAACGAGCTATATCTGGGAGCATTTGGCCCACTATTTGAATTTTCTGATAAGAATTCACCCACCCACAAAATGTTACGGTATGCTGCCATTTTCCATATTTTTTTTTCATGCAGTCTGGTTCGCTTTTGCCTTAATTTTGGCTCGATTCTTTAGTATTTGTGATTTGTTTATTTGTCAACATTGATTTTTGTTTTTTTTTTCCTGAGCGGGTAAGGTTTAGTACCGTTCGTTCAGGCGATCCGTCTCTTTCTGCTCGTTTCAGATTGACTGCTTGTTGAAATAATTAGCCATTGGAACCGTTTTTTTACCTCCGCTTACTGGACTTTATTTATTTGTGACCAACGCGCTTTCTCTAGAAATTCAAGATTTTGACATTTTCTTTGGATTCTAGTAAGAGAAAATCTTGAAATTTTTGACAGGAAAATTGTAATTTGAAATCTAAGAGCGAGGATTCGGCGTAAAGAATGGAGGATTTTGGGCGCTCGTATTCAGTTTTTGTATAAGTGTAATCAGTAAATTAGAGTCTAAGTCTGATGATTTATCCTAGAGAATGGAGGATTTTGGGGGTTAAGGTCTTTCTTGCGTAACCTGTATAAATTGCGGGTTTCTGGCTTCTGCTTCTAGTTCAAGGAATCAAGGCTTTTGATCATAAAACTTTAACTCCAAGGATTTCAGAGTTTGCTTTTTCAATTTCAGACTCAAATCTTAACGATTCTACCGTATATTTAAAATGGAGATGAGAACAGTACTAGAAAATCCAATTTCTTCTGGAGAATGTTTTCAATGGGGAAGGCGCAAGCTGATGAGATGCGGCAAGCCATTGCTTAAGCAGGCCGAGACAGTTTCGGAGAAGAAATCCACCATTCGTGTGGACAGGCGCCTTGTTAGAACTGATACTGAAGCATTTTCCCAACATGAACAACGCGATCAAGTCAAATCAGGTCTTGACAAAAACACGGCACTCCCCTGTAACAACAGCTTTCGTTCCTCTTCATGTCCTCCAGAAAGGACTACCATATCGCAGCATCCTGTGAATGATATGATGTGCACCAGAAGGGGTGTTAATACAGACGAAATGAAAACAGTGCAAGGCAACAAGCCCTCGAATAGGGAGACTTTTATTTGGCCAAAAGTCTTTCTGAGCCTGTCTGTTAGCGAGAAAGAGGAAGATTTCCTGGCAATAAAGGGCTCAAAGTTGCCTTTGAGACCAAAAAAACGCCTAAAGTCTATTCAGAAGGCAATCCAAGTGAGTATTTGTCTTGTGCTTTTATCATATTTTCTTCTTTATTTTTTTGCTTTGAAGCCTTGTAGAGAAAATAAGAACATTGTATTCAAATTCCTAGTCATTTTCCTCTCTATGCTTTCCCAAGTATTTTTGCTTACCTAGTACTCTCATAGAGGGGGAATGGATAAAATTTCATAATAGACTACTGCGAAGTAAAATTTAGAAAGCCCTTTTCCAAAACTTAGCTCCAGTCAAATTTGAAATTGTCATCTCTTCTACATCTTTTAAAGGAAATTATCTCCAAATTCAAATTTAACAAACGCTGCACTATGGTAGTATATGCTGATAACTGTAGTTCGGATTTTTTTTTAAAACATTCCAATTTTGAAGTTTCCTAGGTGTGCTAGTTTCATGGGACTAAGCGAGGCATAGCAATTGGAGTAGTAACCCTGTTTATGGGACCCTGCTGCAGTTGACATATTTCTGCTTTACATTACAATTGGGATCAAGGATGGGGCAGTAAGCTGTGCTTGTTCTCTTTTTGGTATTCCTTGAGCAAATATGCACATCTAGAATCTATTTCTTTTATTGTTTTGTGCTTTTCTACAATTAGGATTTGTACTCTCTTTTGTCATTTTAAAGGTATTGGAGCACAAAAATTTCCCTTTTGTTTAAGCTTTTGAAAATTGCCAAAATTTCCCATGTCTCATCCATTGAATCGGAGCACTTATTGCCATGATGGCTCAGGTTCATATCCAACAGGCTTGCTCGCCTTGATAATGCAGAAGAAAATATTTGGTGAAGTGGAATTTGTTCACTTTCTAGCCAACTTAGGAAGGTGTTTTCATCTCCTAAACAAAGTCCCATTTGTACACAAGATACTGCACATGACAGCTCAGTGAATGACACTGCATGCCATTTTATGAAAATCTCTGGTCTTTTTAATCAGGAGTTTTGTAATATCCCCAATTTTTCTAGAATTTTGCAGTTAATATTTCATAATTTCTATTCTTCATAATTTGTTTTTTGCAGATGTTTTTCATTTCTTTTATATTTACCCAGACCCCAATTAATCTCCTTGGGATCCCTGTGAAGTGTGAAGTAATTTTTTGTTCATGGTTCTTTAACATTTATGCATACTCTGTCTAGAATGCACAATTTTAAGAAAATTTTAGATGTGCCTTAGAATTTGTCTATATAATGCATCCTTAAAGGGAACTCCATTGTCTAAAAGATGCTACAAACGGTAGAAAAACATTATGTTGTCAAAAGTGAAGCACTTTCATTTATTGTAAGTTGCATTTCCTTTTGCAGAATGTTAGCCCTGGTGGTTGGCTCAGCGATATTCTACAAGGACGGTATGAAGTCAGGGAGAAGAAATGTATAAAGAAGGTAATTTCTCAGTTGATGGATCAGCAGTTTTTTGCCCACTGGATGCAAAATTCTCTTAGATATTTATGACATTATTGTTTCTTTCTCTAATAAATTCAATATGTCATTGATGCAGAGAACAACGGGTTTGAAAGCTATGCACAGAGCAGAGAGTGACTCTGAATAAGCAGGCAGTTCCATCTCAACTGTACTTGCAGATAGCAGCTAATTTGCTGCATGTATCGTATGTCATTCAATCACATGAATTTGTTTGTTGATATTAGAATTTGGCCATTCAATATGTTTTAAATGAATGGCAAATTACAAGCAAAAATCTTCAGGAACTCTTGATTGGTTCTCCATGTCTCTGAAATCAAAAGAAATGTACATAGAAATCAAATAGCATTAATAATTACAAGGGATGTAGTTTTTCCAACTGTCAGAGCAATCTTAAAGCAATATCAATGGTGTCCATTCTCTATTTATTTTGGCATATGTTAGTTGTTCCATCTTCAGGAATCCCTGGTAAAAACATTTTAAGTTGTTCTTTACTTTTATAAACATGCTCAGGACTAGTTATTCTTGATAGTTATCTGATTAAGCTGTTAACAAATAGTTCCTCCCATTTCATTTGCAGCGATTTGCTTTTACACTTTGAGATCATTAATAAATCGTAGATGGGTGTATCAACCAACTGCCATGTTAATAATTATATTTGAAGCTAGTTAGGATTTGTTAGGCTGCATAAGCATTGATTTTTCTTGACAAGCATGAGATGATCACACTCTTTGTATTCATCATGAAGTTGTAACATGGTGTCTCTTGTTGTTACTAATTTTGTTGCTAATTGTATTCATCATGAAACTAGAAGTATTCTCTTAGGTTGAGTTGAAGGCTACCACAAGCAATTTAATTAGATTCTAGAACTATTCTCGTCAAACGTTTGTTGTAGGCTACTGAATAAATTTTCAATAATGTACATGACACTGTCGAGGATTCTTGAATGCTTTTGGCATCCTATCTAGATCCTATCCTACAGCAGCTACAAGTCAAATGCTCTAAGGTGCTTCATGGTTCTCGAAAAAATGCTGAGTCCATATCTGGCATGTTCATAGTTTTGGGAGTCAGCACAGCTAGAGTGCACCCTCAGCTAGCCGCATCATGCAACTGGAAATTTGAAGTGATGTGTTCTTTTCTTTGATGCCATTAAGTTTGTAGTAGGATTTTAAAAACATAATATATGAGTGAGAACAATTTTTGGAAAAAATTCTGTGGCATTTATTTAAAGCAATGTTTCGGATCGCACTCCATGATCCATCATCAGGATACAAAAAGATTGGTCTCACTCATATCAATGGACTGGAAACCTTATGTCCTCAATATAATATATTGATTATTTTCAATATTTTTTTTTTATCAGATATCATTTAAGATGAGAGATGACTTAGGTTTAATTCTTCTTGCCTAATGCTGTTGTGGGCACTTTTCAACAACATTAAATGCAAGAGTTTTATGTTTATTTGTTTACGATTACAAACATGTAAGATCAAGAAATATTCGTTACTACCAGTAAGCTTCCTTTTGAGATCGGTTACTTTCAAACGATGATACTAAACACACACCTAAAATTCATTTGTGAGCCTTAGTTATCCTTCCATTTCCCCTTAATTTGATTTTCATAATCACATATAAGGGTTTTTATGGTTGCTTATTTAGATTTTTGCTTTTTACAATCTTCATGTATATAAATTAAATGAATATATATTAAGAATAGAAAAGAGTTCAAAATCTGTTGTAAATCTGATGTGTATGCATGTTTTCCCACTATCCGCTTCATTGATTTTGAGCTGCATGGTCTGGTAACCAGGGTCATGTGTTGTTGAATTTCTCTACATTTGTTATTAGCAATGTATGAATAGTGGGCAATTGGCATACGTGCTTCTTCAGGTATTTACATTTCTTCCTCATTTGGGAATTAGAGCTACTTTTCATTTGTCTTATACAAAGGGTTTTCTGTTCTGTAGCTGTATGAATGCTTGTGAAATTACAGCAATTTTCAAAGTTTTGACATGCTGAAGAACTTTGTTGTGTAAGCTAGTTTACTAGGAGTTGGCCCTCTATCTAACACACTCTTTCCTTTCTATGTAAGGAATTTCTTTTACCAATAAAATAACAATGATCATCATGCAGAAAAAATCATTGTATACCAACACGTTTATTTGACTCTCATTAGATGTTCACTACCACTCATTGATAAATATCTTAATAATTCCTTCTTGTTTCTATATCCCAATTTAAGTTTCGAATTTATATTGCTGGTAAATCCTGAATTGACATTGGGAATTTAAAATCATACAAAATTGAAACTATGCTTCTTGAAAAATGTTTGACTTGACTAAATTTGTAGTTCACAATATGGAACATCAGTGCTTAAACATTGGGGACATTTATAAACCAAATTGGATTACCAAATTTTATGGTATTGTCATACTTATTTGAATTTGAAGTTGAATTTTACGTGTTTAAATTTTAAAAAGCAAGATAAGGAATGGACTTTTAAACCATTCAACAAATTATAGCATGCTTAGAATGAGAAAGACCCAACATAATTGACCATCATATTTCTTCGTTATAAGCGATTTATGAGATGGTTTTAGTGAGAAGAAACTTTTACTGCAATGATCATCTTCGACATCATTAGTGAAGTATTTGGGTGAAAAGCTTTATGTATATGCTACCCATGCTCCCTCCTTGTTTGTTTTGCATGAGTTTTTTTCCAAATGTGTTTGCATTTCAACCACAAGAGAAATGACCTACTCAAAGGTTTTTTTTCATGTATGTAGATACATGTTTTATGTAGTTCCACATCACTAGCGCGTGCCCGGACCTTGTGGATCAAGCTCAACTAGAATACACAACAAAATTAGAATATCAGGAAGATTTGGTGAGACTAATGTTAATTAAGATAAAGAGTGGGTTGGGCCGACAACTGAGGAATTGGCTGAGGAGAAGAAGAAGAATAAAGAGAAGGTTGAAATGAAGATAGCAGAATATGAGGCATTAATCGCAGAGGTTAAGGAGGCCACGAAGAAAGCAAAGCAAGCATTTGATAACCGTCAAGATTTTGATCCTATCATTAGCACACGCACTGCAAATGAGGAGACATAGTTGAAAAAGATTCAGGGCGCAATGAAGGCCAATAAAGCCGAGCGCGAGCATGTTATGGCATAGGTAGTGGAGAAGAGAGAACTAATTAAAGCGATGAAGGATACATTTGCAGAAAGGCTAAAGGGAATCCACACTTTGGCCATGCGCAAAATGGATGGATACCTTAGAGGGTGTGATTTTGGACCTGGATGTGGTAGCAAAGGAGTTGAAGGAGAAGGTCGATGAGCTAACCTTTAAGCAAGTGTCAGACATTGTAGAAGCAACGCCAAACAAGGTTGCCAAGGAGCTCAAAGACTGGAAAGAGCTAGAGAATGTGATAAACACAGAATTTTTATAACTTCTCCCACCAACTAAAGCCTAAGTTTTGATTCGCACGTGGATGGTGGATGCTTCATTCTTTGATTCATTGGGGTAATTGCCCTATATTCTTTATTCTTATGATTCTTTCACCCTTTCAAGCTATTCTTTGGAGAAAACATTCTTTGATTCATAATATTGTTGAGGACGAACAATACTCCTAGTGTGGGGTAATGTTGGGGTGATAAAATGGCTAAGTATTAGCCATGCACGGAGGACCACGTGCAGGAAAGCGCGTGCAAGAAAAGAGAAAATAAGCTAAGGATTAGAAGGAACCGTGCAGAAGTACAAGCGCAAGCAGAAGGATAATACAAGTCAACGTGCGGAAGCATGCGCACAAGAGCAGACAATGAAGACATGTTAATGCGCAGAGGTCTGTGCAAGGGAAAAGGAAGTCAGCATGCAGGGATGTCTATGCATTCACATGAGATCCAAGACTTAGCCGTTTTCCAAGAAGGGGATAAAAATAAGAAAAAGCAGACGATGGAGTGACATACAAGAAACATCCAAAGATAGGAAAAGCACATGCAAGACAAAGATAAAGATGGTGCATAAAGAAGAGTTATTTATAAGTTGAGCTATTTATAGCTCGATCTAGAGTAAATCAAAGTTGTGAAGACATGCAACCTATTATTAGGATGTCTATTATTAGGAAAAACACATGTAAGCGGTGAAGGGCAAGTCCCCACCGTGTATAAATAGGTGTTGCACTCCATAGAGGATGTGTATGTAAGGGAGGCATGATGTATGTGAGTGTTTGTGATAGATGATAAGTAAAGGATGTTAGGTGTGCTAATATATGGGTGGTTTTGTATGGGTGCATGAATGTGATTGAGTCATGGATGTAATCAATAAGTATGTTATGTAATCAATTATGTTAGGATGGATAATTGTATTTGGGTTGCAAAGAATACTAGATCTGAGTATGGTATAATGGGAATCCAAATATTATAAATCATTGTCTATGTTGATTGATTTCCTTATATGTATTTCCATTGTTTCTACTTGTTATGATGTAACTTCATTCATGTTATGATGATTATGTATGCTCTAACCACATCTTGATAATAACTAAGGGGGGCCCTGGTGGTTGTGCACGCTTCGGGTGAGCATTCAGACCTTGTCTAGATGAAGTGCCAACGTGCCCAACTAAGCATTGGTAAATAAAAAGACTACAAGGATTAAAGATCATCAAATGAGGGTGAAGAAGATTTTTTATAAAAAAATTGGGGAAACAACAGTTCAGATCAGAGACCTTGTCCTACTCTGGGACAAGAGAAGAGAGCCAAAGGGAAGTCATGGGAAGTTAGATTCTCTTTGATTGGGACCATTCAAGATCAAGAATTTTTGTGTTTCTATTTGTCCTACCTAGATGGTATGCCCTTGGAATTTCCCCAAAGTGGGCAATACTTGAAATTGTACAAGCAATTAAAGCGAGTTGTTCCCCACATGTACCATAGATGATTCAGGTTTTTTTTTTCATGTGGTGTGTTTCTCTTTCTCGTTGTGTGTTTGTTTCCTTTTACTTTGTGTGGTGTGTTTCTTTCCCCGTTGTGTGTGTTCATCTCTTTCTAGTCCATGTCCCTCCTGAATCCGTTTTGCCTAATGGATAAGGCATTATTCTACTAAACGTTATGAGATTATGGTGTTCATTCTTGCATTATTTGTGTTTCATCCAAACCAAGTCAAGTCCTTGTGTATGAGCCATCTATTGGCATGTAAAATGTCTCCGCATTTTACTTGACAACCCTACGGAAATTTTTTTTGTCACTTTTTGGTCAAGTGGGTTAAAATTGTCAAATTGTCCTCTTTTCAAAGATTAACTTGTGTGCGGAAATATTTTAGGAGCCTCGGTTGTTTTTATAACCCATATTGCATTCAACAGAAAAGGTCTTAGAGTTTTCTTCATGACAACATGGTTTAGGAAGGATTCTGTGAGTTTTGGAATGGCTTTGGGAATGATTTCTCTCCTAGAAATTTTTTGAATAAAACGTTTGTGTGATCATTAAATAAGGTCAACTTATAATAAAGGTTTCAGGAACTATGGGTGGTGTTGGGAACTCAAATCATAGTCATTAGAAATCTTACAGGGTCTACTACATGATGGAAAATGCAAGATAAATTTTTAGGAACATAAAAAGTGGAAACCTTCCAACATTGAGGCACAATGGTATTTTCGAAAGAGGGAACTTTCACTAAAGGTTCTGGGAACCTCAGGTGGAGTTAGGAGCCTAAAAAAGGATCAAATTTGAAGCACATTGAACCCCCCTCATGACCCAAGTGTTATTTTGTTCATACCCATCTCAAACTCTTGTGGTATCAACTTCGCTCACTGGCGCACCTTCCTAGGAAAAAGTGGTAAGTTGACTCAAAACTCATGAAGAACTCATTTTCAAAGTTTATAAATGCTTTCATTGGATTCTTTGGCCCGTTTCCCAGTCAAATTCATATATTATACGCCCCAAAAAGGTTAAGTTTTGGTCTCGGACCAAAAACTGCACTCCATGTTCTAATTCCCCGTTGACATGTTGATGTCAACAACTTAAGTGTACTTGGCGAACTTTGGGAGCTTCACTGCCTTTTGGAGGTGCAAAACAAGTTTGTAAATTGCATTTTGAAATCCCACCAACCAAAATGCGCCCTCCTCCTATTGGTTGATGGAAAAAGTCAAAAAGTAATGAAGAATTAGAAAAATGGGCAAGTATAAGTGTGTTATGGGCCCCCACCCACTCAACCTTGGTGCACTTTTGGAACCTCATGCACTTGGTGCACTTTGGTGTGTCATTTGCACCTCCAAATTGCGCCCAAGTCCTATTTGGGCCTTTTGGTGGAGGGGAATGCAAAGTGGTGCATTTTTCACTTTGCATCAACAAAGTCTCAAATCCCTCCACCATTTCAAGTTGTTTTTGAAATCAATTTTCCCTCCCAAAAGCCCAACTCCAAAATAAATAAGTAATTGCTGCTCACAACTCCACCAAAGAAATTGTTTTTGCTTCCCTCCATGTCCATGAAACCATGCTTGTGCCCTAGGTATGCCGGATCTTGTTCCATATCTTGAGCTCCCGTGGATGAAATCCCTTGAAACTTTGAGCAACACCTCTCCTTGAAAAATGCCTTCAAGATGATATAACAAGCATGGCATGTACTTGAGTGGTTTATTTTTTGATCTCCATCTGAAAATTGCATAACTGTTAAACCCTTGTTTTCCCTAAACCACTCAAAAACTTGATTCAATCGTTGTTTGCAAACAACAAAGGAATATCTTGAAATTTTTCCAATGACCTCTCCTTAAAAATACCTTCATTTTGAGACATTACTCATGTGATAAGGTTAAGGGATTCATTTAATATGAGCAGATCCAAGTGGCCTCTAGGAAATTATTTCTTGCAAAACCACTCAAAAACCCACCTTACAGCTGTCAAATGACATTTTGTCATTTCTATTCAAATCCGTGCCACCTTATATTTTTTGTCAAGAGATTCTTCCTCAAATTTGTACAGCACTTGTTCTCCTCCACCATACCTTTATAATGTAATCAAGTTTCATGTACATTTGGATGTTTATTAGGCTCCGACCTGGAAATGATGAAAGGTACATTGTTAGTTTTCAGTTTTACTATGGACTTCATTAAAACCCATTTTCCAAGCTCACCTTGCAACCAGAGATTGTTTCCTCATTTCCTATGAGATATTTCCTCAGATTTAGAGATCATCACCAAAATTGAAGCATTTGAATTTTCATCTCCTAAATGACCTTTCCCAACTCCAAAAACCCATGAAGCTCTCGTTGCAATCAGAGACTTCTCCAATTTTTAGTTTTCCCCTCATCAATGGCCTAAACAAGAATTTTAGACTTGTTAAACCATTAAAAAGAATTCAACCTATAAAAACCGCTCCTAAATTCCCGTAAACCGACTCAAATCTCACTCTGTTTGTCCCTTTCTCCAAACTCCACCAACATTCTCAAGTTTGTGATACCACAAACTCGCAAGATGAAATTCCATTACTCCGGATATGATCCCATCTCGGTCTTGGTTTCTGAATACCTAGATATTGGAGACAGCAATGTTGAACACATGGATTTTGATGACATGAAGCGAAGGATGGAAGAAGGAACCCACACCGTTCTAGCTGACAAAACCTTTCACAGCAGACTCTACCGAGCCGTCGAGTTCTCATTGTCAATCCAAGACAATGATTTCATCCTCACTTGTGCCAAGAACTATGAAGCAGAAAGCCAAACTATCACTGCTGACGACGGCTTTGTCATTGCCAAATTGTCCCGTGAAAGGATCTTAAGATGTCTTTGCATCCCAGGACCCAAGAGTGTGGTAATCCTAATAAATGAGGATGCATTGCTCGAATGGGAAAGGAAAGAGTCTTGTCTACAAGGGGTGATGACATGAAACTGGATGAAGAAGCCCCATAAAATTTCTCACCTTCCGAATACCCTCCCCCTCTTCGAATTCATCGAAGAAATCTCCGATACTGTCGAATCCAAGAAAGCTCATGGTTAATGTTGGAGCTCAAAATTGCACCCGTCCCAATTCAGTATGATCTAGGGCTTTGAAGCAACATGGGATTATCTCCAAGTTGTGGGACCTTGCTCATGAGATAAACCTCCAAAGAAGGTCGGCTTCCTCTACTTATTTCTACTGCTACAACTACTCTTATGAAGGAAAATGCAACTATCTAACTCTACTCAAAGATTCCAAGGAACCATGGTGAGAAGGAGATGTGTAAAAAAACACTAAGCTAAATGGAGGTGATAAAACCATAAAGAAGGGGATGAACCCTCTCATATGAGTGAAAATGAGGTAAAATGTGCATAGGGAGGGAAGACATATGTGCCACAGATTAAAAAATATTTGAGAGTTCATTTCCATGGAGCACAATAGACAAAAACCATGCAAAAGAGATATGAGACATGCACAACATACCAATAATGTAAAAGAAGGCAAGTAGATGCAATAAAATATGAACTAGGGCAAAGAATAGCCAAAAAATACAACTTCTATTGCTTCTAATGAATGCAAAGTCGATTACACTGGTAGAAAGAGGAAAGAATCCACATGCAATGGCTCAAATATGAGGCCTGCAACTCAAAATGCAAAGGAACACTACTCTAAATAATGCTCTTGCAATCCAAGAGGGTCCAACCTTTACAAATGGGCATTATTCAAAAATGTATAGAAGAATGAGAGAGAAAAGAGAGGGAAATATCAAATTTCCAATCACAACCACCGACAACATGCAATAAATGCCTATAAACCCGCCTATAGCACTGTCAAATCCGCCTCTCCAAATCAGTTAACTTGTGGAAGAAGAAAAGAGGCCAAACCCCATGAAATCTAAGTGGTTGGGTCGATTGGAAGTGTGCATTAATGACCTAAGTTGCGTTTTCCTATTTTCACCTACCAAATCTTGCCAAAATATGATTTTGAAAAGCCTAGAATGTAGCCCACGTCAGTAAATTTCCAACAAGACCAGACGCGCATGATTTCAAGTTCTGTGGAAGAAGTTATGGTGATTTTAAGTTTTGCGGTACAAGAGAAACACATAAGACATGTGGCGTGATCTAATTGGTCTCGAGAGTCAGTTGATTGTCTGTTTGTCTTTGCCACGTGTCACATGCTCATTCGCCATAAGGATCGGCGTGCAACTGGTGTTTTTCATTTTTTCCACATGAGCCACACTTTATTTGACAAGCCCCCAGGAAGGGACACATGGCGCGTAGTGATTGGTGCAAAGGGTTGCAGCCTTTGGTACATGCGTGGGAGAAAGAGGCATGAGCGCTCGCAAGAGAGTGTGTGATGATAGGTGTAAATGGATGTATATTTGCTAAGGAATACAAATGCCCAAGGAAAGTGCGGGTGTCCAATAAAGCAACGTGCGAGAGCTGGAAGAAGATGTCATGCGAGAGCTTTCCAAGAGGGAAAAGGGAAGGTGTGCAAGTGTAGCGCGCAAGAGGAAATGCAAACACAGATGCACGAGGAAAAAAATACAAAGGGGAATTGATTTTGCGCACAAGGATGCACAAGACTTGGGAGGAAAGGCACACGCAGGAAAAGCTTGACATGGACTTGCTAAAATAGAAGGTAAGTCAACAGGTGCACGCTAAGAGGTGTGCAATGACCGATAAAGGGAAGCAAACGTGCAAGGAGTACACGTAAAGGGAGAATGGAGGGAGATAGTAGAATGCAAGGGAAGAAGATGAGAGCGTGTGGAAGGTGCATAGAAGAAAGTGAAGGAATAGGGAAGAACAAGGAATAGGTAGGGAGAGCGCGCAAAGAATTGTAGCCAAGAAATTACACCAAGGAAGAGAATCTACGACGCGTGCAACCTAAAAATCAGATGCTAGATTCATAATGGATCTAAAATTGTCAAAATTACCAAGGGGGGTTATTTTGGACAACATTTTGGTGACTTTAGGGGACATTTTCCTGCTAGATGAAGAAACCATTGGCCTTGGAGCATCCATTGGGCATGAAGTCAGCTTGCGTATGAAATTTTGATCTGTTACTTAAATAAATCACTCCTGAAGTCACTTAAAGCATTGTATGGACTCTAAATCGAACCGCCACTCTCATTCATGAAGATATTCTGATTTGAGATGTATGAGAGTGGAAAAATGCTAGAAAATACTTCCTTCTGAAATATGTTAACTTGTGCACAAGATTGCCATCCCAAAAGCATCAAAAGAGTGTATGCAAGATCTTGCCAAGAGGAAAAAGGGAAGGTGCACAAAAGAAGCACGTGAGACCTTTGTATGCCACTACCTCTAGCTGATATTCATTATTCACTTTGTGATTCTGATCAAGTTCTTGTTAGTAGACCCAACCAAGCCATTACCTTGAGGGTAGTAGTTGGAAGATTTTTTCAAATAGATCCCAAGACCGAGAGCCCAATCAGAAAATTTAGTACCAAGGAAGGATTTCGCATTATTAGAGATAATAGTTTGAGGAATGTCAAACCTTTTTACAATTCCTTCGAGAAAGTCAAGGATGACTAAATCAGTTGTCTCTTTGAACATCTTCTTTCCATCTGGTGAAGTAATCTGTAGTTGTCAAGACCTGTTTGTGGTCATCGCTTGAAGGAGTGTTGATCATGCTAATGAAGTCAAGACATGTTGATAGGGTTCTTCATCAATTTTGAGAACAATCCACATAAGGAAGGAAAACCCGCCGGACATAGGAGAAACCACAGATAGAAGGGAAAGTCTCCAAAGTTTGGAGTAAGCCACGATACACTAAGCACATACTTGGAAGGCTGTAAAATCTGTTAAATATGAAATAAAGCCGCAGAGGCCTATTAAGAACCACAACATAAAGAAGATCAAAACAAAATACGGATTGAGCCGATAGAGTCACGACCAAAAGAAGTGTATTTTGGCTAATTTTGTAAGAGAATATATTTATTGTACTTGATCAAAAAAGTGTAGGTATAACGTAGAAGAAATATACATGAGAGTAAGATAGGAAGTGTGTGTACAAGGAGAATACTAGGGAATATGTGAATAAGAATATGAGAATATGAAAGTGTATGAGAAGTGTGTGAAAGACTAATGTAAATTACTTTGATATATAAATAAAGAGTGATGGTTGATGAAATGTGTAAAATCTATTATCTTTTATTACATTATTTTTGTTCATCTGTTTAAATCTAGATATATTTCCCTAACACATCCTCAATGAAAGGGAAAACTACTTAACCCTCACGTTTGCGTTGGGGATTAAGGTCAACATTTTGGTGTCTGAGCCAAACTAACTGAGTATGAAATTACCACAGATGATGATGGAAATCAATGGAGGGAGCAGGAAGAACTAATTGAACAATACCACAGTAAGTAACAACAGCGGGTTGAGAAAATTGCAGATATGCAGGAGTATAACACAACAATGGATATATCCATAACCATGATGCAATAGGATTTGGAAACAACAAAGCAAAGATATAGCCAACTTTAGTCTAATCAACCATCCACAGATATCCTTCTCATTATTCAGAAAAATACACAGATGCAAGTATGGGCACAAGAAATTAAAGAGCATTTAGAATAACAGTATACATTTGAGAAGAATATCACAAAATACATTCCACACACTATGGCCTAAAGGACATTTTTTTTTTGCTTTAGGAAGCCATTGTGTCTTGTAAATCCAGTCAGGTGAGTTGAGCGAGGGAACACTTCCTTACGCTAGATTTCTGGTAAGTTGATGCTTTGGTTTTCCAAGTAAAGCTCCAAAGACAAAGGATTTCCAACAAAATAGACACACTTCACATTTTGGAAAGAAAGACATGGTTCTTCATCATTTTACTTGTCTCGAGGACGAAACAATGTTTGAAGTCCGGGGATGATGTTGACAAGGTTTTTCATCAATTTTGAGAACAATCAATAGAAGGAAGGAAAACACGCGGGACATAGGAGAAATTATGGATAGAAGGGAAAATTGCCAAAGTCTGGAGTTAGTCACGAGACATTGGGCACATCCGTGGAAGACTGTAAAAGCCGCCAAGTATTACATAAAGCCGTAGAGTCCTATCAATAACCCCAACAAAAGGAAGATCATAATAGAATCTGGATTGAGCCGACAGAGTTACAACCAAAAGAAGTGTCTTTTGGCTAATTTTGTAAGAGAAGATATTTATTGTACTTAATCACAAAAATGTAGGTAGAATGTAGAAGAGAGATATACATGAGAGTAAGATAGGAAGGGTGTGTACAAGGAGATTACTAAGGAATATGTGAATAAGAATATGAGAATATGAAAGCGTATGAGAATTGTGTGAAAGAATAATGTAAATTACTTCGATATATAAATAAAGAGTGATGGTTGATGCAATGTGTAAAATTTGTTATCTTCAATTACATTCTTTCTATTCATCTGTTTGAATCTAGATATCTTTTCCTAACACATCCTTAGCGAAAGGGAAAACTACTTAATCCTCACATTTGTGTTGGCACTTAAGGTCAACAAGATCTATTGTCAATTTCTTTTTGCTTGCAAATAAATTGCATTCTTTGGACCCACTTGTGCACATCAACAAACAGGGTAGGCCAAAAAAATCTTGCCTTAATTATTTTCATGGTTATTGCTTTGGCATAGAAGTGTCCACCAGAGAATATGTTGTGAAAATTTGCTAACACTTTGTTAACATGTGTGCCATCAATACATCTCAACATCACACTATCAACATTTATTTTAAAGAGAAATCCATCCATTGGTGCATATATAATAGACATCAACCTCAGATGTCTTCTCTTTTCTTTTTTAAACTAGGAGGGTATGCCCCAAAAGAAAGTAATGTTGTCATATCTTCCATCTATCTACGTGCAAAAGAATCTACATTTTGTTCAACTTCAGTGCGCAGAAGCTCCTCATCCAAGAATCACAAAGTGTTCTGATCATTCTGCACATCCTTAGCAAGTTTCTTGCATAGCTTGTTGCCTCTAACCAGCTTTGTGGCTTTGATAGTCACATCATATTCCATGATTTTAGTCACCCATATAGCTCTTTTCTCATTGATTTCTATTCCCGTGATAAACTCCCTCTCACTAGAATGTGAAACTAGAACCTTGATATGATTTGTGGTGAGCATACTTTTGAATTTTTTCAATGTGTGCATGATGGCGAAGACCTATTTTTCCATATGATTGTATTTCAATTCATAATCCTTCAATGTTTGACTGAAGAAATCCATTGGTTGCTCCAGTCCTTGCCCATTCTCTTGAGTCAGGACAACAATAACACTAGCATCAACTCCATATGCATAAAGGATAAAATCCTTTAAGTAGTCTAGATTGATTATTTTTGGGGCACAAGAAATCTCTTGCATGATCTT
The DNA here is from genome assembly GCA_019776745.2 of Taxus chinensis. Taxonomy (NCBI): domain Eukaryota; kingdom Viridiplantae; phylum Streptophyta; class Pinopsida; order Cupressales; family Taxaceae; genus Taxus; species Taxus chinensis. The sequence continues at coordinate 58,652 of JAHRHJ020003495.1, read as the reverse complement.
TTTGAAGTTTTATTTTCCTTCTGTTGTCCACTTGAAGACTATATCTTTCTTGAGCATGAGGGTGATGGGCCTAACCAAACCTACAAAGTTAGAAAAGAATCTTCTAACAAAGTTGATTTTGCCTACATATGATTGCAAGGCCTTCTTGTGTGCTGGAAAAGAGAGAGAGAGGATGGCTGATATTTGTTCAAGATCAATGGCCATGCCATCCTTTGAGACCACATGACCCAAAATCTTACCTTGCACAACAAAAAATGTGCACTTTTTGGGGTTAGAGACACCCCAAGTTGTTTGCACCTCTCAAATACTTTCTCCAGATGATTGATGTGATTTGCGCTCTACTTTGAGAAGAAATATATGGCATCTAAGTAAACTAGGATGAACTCATTAATATATCCTTTGGAGGCAATGTCCATTTCTCTTTGGAAGGTAGCGCCTACATTTGACAAACCAAAAGGCATTTTTTGATAAGCATATGTTCCCCATTTGGTTGTAAATGCAGTTTTGAAGTGATCCTCTTACTTGACCATGATCTGATTGAAGCCTAAATAACCATAAAGCATGGAAAACCTTTGCGGGCCAACCATAGTGTGCAAAATCTTCTCCATAGAAGGCAACAAATAGCGATCCTTCAATTATGCCTTGTTCAAATATCTGAAATCAACACAGAGTCTAATTTCAACATTCTTATTTCTTAAAGGAACAAGATTTGTTACCCAAATAGAGTACTTAATAGGAAAAATAATCTTTGCCTTAATGAATTTCGATAAATCCTTCCTCATAAGGGGCTCTATCTTAGGATTGACAAACCTTTACTTTTTTTTGATAGGCTTGATGTTAGGATAAAGGTCAATAGAGTGTTGCGCAACACTTGGATCAAATCCTTTGAGGTATTCATAATCCCATGAGAATATGTCACTATACTTTTGACATAATGAGATAAAGGCCTACTTTTCATCCTGTACGCATACCTTACCAAGCAACAACTCTCTGCCACGCGCTATAGTGATTGGTTGGCAGTCTTCTTGTGTTACGCGCATGTTCTTTTATTCACCCTTGAACTCATCATCGAGACTGAAAATATGCTCTAGGGTGACTAATCCTTTAGGTAATTTATTTGTCACAAGTTTGATCACTTGACCACCATAGTTGTCATGCAAATCAGATTACATTTTTTAATAAAATTGAGCTTTGTCCTAGATGAATTGCACAATCTATGCATCACTGTCAAACGCTTACCAACTGATTTCATTATCTGGAATTGATGGCTTGACCACCACCTTACTATGTTGTGCATTTCCCTGAACAATATCCTCAACAGGTGAGAATTGTGAACCAAGGGAAACCATTTGATCTACTTCTTTGTTCAATTTCTTTGATATCACATGCAAATTAAGAGCCTCAAATCTCTCCAAGAGATCCCAAACTCTATGTCTATAATATTTCAGAAGCTTATTCTTTAGACACCAATTTTTTGTATAGTGCCCCTCCATCATCTCACATTCATTCAACTCTCACTCTCACTTTTCTTTTTCTTAAATTTAAATAAATCTCATCCATTTACTCACCCAAATTTAATTAATTATTAAATGGGCTCCATATAAACCCATTTAATAATTGAATTTTGGCATCTCTCAAAATTATTCAATTCATGGGCAATAATACACCCATCCGACACTCCACTCTTAATTTCAAAAATGGAATCTATTATTTCACCTAACTATGTCAATCATACTCCCCACTCCATATCACATCCTTATCTTTTTAACCATAAGTCAAATTGTGAGCCCCGCTGAATCACATCACCTCTTTTAATCAAGGTTACTTTACCCAACCCTAATTACCTTTTAACCCACAGTCTAACCTCACCATTAGGCTATAAATATGGGCTTTCCCCCCCTCGGAAAGTTAATTTGGAAAATTTGGGAAAATGTTGTTTTGAATTCTAAGCTTCTTGTTTATCATTATATCCTCATGATGTCCTTGTAACGACATTGTAATCCCCACAATACTCTGCTCATGATTTGTTGGTTCACGTAGCATGGTTCACGTTGCACGTTGTGTTTGAATCAGATCAATAACACCATCTACATACCAGCATCGTCAGGTTCCTTTGTTCATCAACTTGCATGTTATCTGTTTATCTTGTATTTTATCATTATTCTTTATCACACAGGGGTTGACAGCCACCGAGGAAGTTAACGCTTCTCGGATCTACTTTGTCAGGCAACCCCCACATAAAATCTCTAAACAATCTTTCTCTAGTGTCTGTGAGCTACAGGTTTGCTGAGATCGCAACGAGGAGTTCAACATCGACTTTGCACCCATATCATTCATCACCATCTCCAAGGTACTAAGCCCTTGCATATCAACGTTGTTTTGTGTTTATTGATTTCTTATACACTAATCTGGACAGGAAGCAAGAAACTCCGATCAACATTTGGCACGCCCAGTGGGACCAGACCCTAGTTCTGGTCATTGTTTTGTTCCTTTACTCATCTTGCATAGGTGTCGTAAGTATAACAGTTATTCATAACTCTCGTCAATTTAGATATCTCTTGCAAATATTTCATTTTCCCGACTCACCTGTTTACAGGATTTAGTATTATCTCCCTCTGTGTGGTGCATCTTTACATTCTGTGGTTTTGGTCATCTTAGAGGTAAGTACTTTTGGTTTTGAATCAACTTGTTATTTGGCCATTTATAGTTCGTATCGAGCGTATTTTTATTATTAATCATAATAATATTATTAATATTAATTACATAAATAAATTAAAATAAAAAAATTTAATTATCCTAAACTACCCCACCCCTACCTATCTCCTATTCCTTTAACCTCGGTAGCTACCCAACTCCCATCTCCTCTCCTGACCACACCATCCTCCACTTCTTTCCTCCACCATACCTCCCTTCACCGACTCCTACATCCAACTCACCATTCCTCCTCACTCTCCAGCTCATCGACCCATCTGACTCCATCTCGCCAAATTCCCATCCTCCCAACTCGAGATACTCCATCTCCCTTCCACCAAACTACCTGGTTCCCGACTCCAATCTACCCAATTCCCACTCCTTCTCAACTCTCCACACCTCACCCCAATTTACACACCACTCACTCATCCTAACTCTCAACCAGATCCCTCTCTCCCGAGTTCACATCTCCCTCTCCCACATCTCACCCCTTCGAGCTCTCTAATCCACCTCCACACCCCTTTGACTCTCCTCTCACCCAATCAAGCCCATCTCTACACTCCTCCACTCAAATCCCCTCATCCCTCCCTGCCACTCAACGCCAACCATTCAAACCATCCCACTTCCCATCTGAGTCTCCACATTCCCACTCTGCCCTCTTCCTCTACATCCCCACACATCTTCTCCACTATCTTCTTGAGCATCTAACTAAACCGCCAAAAAATCCCCTCCCACTTGTCACGTAGCTCCTCCAGTCCCTTACTTATTAGGTTCATCACCATTAATACCCAACTCGATCCATCCCCTCAACAAACACCATTCCCCATTGACCCTTGCTCCACACTCCACTTTACTCATCGTATCCATCCTTCCAAGCTCTCTCCTTCCTCCCGAGTCCTCAAGTTCTCACCTTCTCGAGCTTCTACCCCACATCCAACTTCATTCCCATTCTCACAAATCTCACCCTTCTCCTCTGCTTGATGTCTCCCATATCCTCCACCTCTGTCGAACTACAATCCACACCCATCATTCTTCCTTTCACTCATTCCCAAAATCCCACCATTCCTTCACCTCACACCAAGTTTCCCATCCACATAGCTCGGACACTTCCACACACGTCCTCTACAATAAATACCTCCAAGTTCTTCTGCAAGCTCCATAACTCCTCTGCAAGTTCATGTTTTCTTCTAAACTTGGCTCATCCTGTTGACTCCCCCTTCTTTGGCCCAATGATGCAAACATTCACCTACATCGTCCATTCACCCCATGATGAATACTTCAACAACCGGCCTTGGTTACAGAATAAAGATTTGTGGGCAATAATCTCCACCACCATTTTCCACTCCCGTAAGTAAATATCCACATAGACTTCTTCCGACATTTGATACATCCAACTGTTTCCATCTCGGTTTCAATTTCACTCCCAAGTTGTGGGTTGTCCCTGTAACAATTCTCACACCACTTGGCAAAGTTCTAAATAGTATCTCCCAACCACCTCCTTTACCATTTACTATCTCCCCTATCACAAGCCATACTTCCTTTCAAATCTCCCTTTGACATGCACCGGCCCACAATGACTCCACATAGCTCAACCACACATAGGTTGACTTTTAACACAACCCTCTCAAATCAAAACACCATATTTTCAACATATCACATCTTATTAGGATAATTATTTTCATATTAGTGGCTTAATTAGGCTTTAATTAGGCTTATAGTTTTATTGTTCAGTTAATTAATTACAATTTTTCATTAGAATTCATAGGATAATAGTTATGTTACTTATTTGAATTTATATGATTCTAGTTCATTTTAGTTTGTAAATTCGATTATATGAGGCTAAATATTGTTATTAGTTAATTAGTTAATTAACATTCATAGGTAATTAATTATTTAGGATAATTATTTGTTTTTTTATTTTTTTTTTGTTATTATTAACCCATTCGAATAATTATTTTTGTTATTATTTCCATAATTAGACTTTGTTCTTAACACCTAACAACGTCAGGACTCTGAAATTGTCTTTCTTATTTTGTCGACCATATTACTAATTGTCTTCTCTACATTTGCAGGTGAATTCCACAACATTGCAACCACAACATTACGCTGCCAAAGATTACCATTGAAACAAAAATACACCTAAGCGCTCTTTCACCAAACTCTTCTCTGTACTTATGCATGGTGCAATTCTAGGGTACCCAGATGTTCCCGACCACTGATCATTGGTTTTGGATACCACGTTATCAAGTATGATCCAATAATGGGGGAAAGCATTCTCCAATGTTTCTTTAGCATCTGTTATCATTTTCTCACTTTGCAACCTGTCACCTGATTGTTCGGAGCATACTCCTTGTTTGCCTCAACTTGCTGTCAGATAAAAAGGAAAAGTGATATACAGGTATTCTTCAGTTTTCCCTATTTTCTCTTTTCTGCATGGTAATGTCATTTTCTGGGTAATTGTTTGTATCAAACTTCATATTTCGAATTTGGTCTAAAACGAACCCCGTGCATCCTGCCTGCTCATATAGCTTAATTAGGGGTTTAACTCTTTGCATCACACATTTTACCACACACTGCCTCAAACCGCACATATTAATCAACACACCGAAACATTCCTTTCACCTGGTTCACTGATTGGGATTTGATCACCCAACAGGAAACCATTTCAGACATTTCCTAGCCATAACTTACCTGAAACCAAACATAGTTTATCCTCTTCTAGGTCCTCTTCCAGCCATTTTCTTTTTCTTCACACACATTTTTTTTAATCAAAAAAAAAAAAAAAAAAAAAAAAAATTTTTTTCCTCACTTGTTTGTTAATATAACAGTAATTTTTTTTATGCCCGTAATAACTCGATCCACTACTAAGAAGATGGAACACAACCTCGCCACACATAGTGCTTCATCCCAACCAATTACCACCTTAACAACTTCATCATCCATGCCTCTCCCTATCTCCCTCACAGGCACCCATTCTCTCACCAATATACCTCATCCAATATCTTTCGGTCATACTTCGGTATTAGACCATCATTCCATCCCATCTAGGCCAGCCACTCCACCTTCTGTCAGATCAGAGCTTGTTGGTACTCTCATCTTCCCTCTCGGTGATCCTGAATTTCAACAAATTCTTGATGCCAATCTTGTGGCTCTTCAAGACTATCTTCTAAAAAGATACATACAAATTCCTCTAGATAGCCCACCACTTCAGCAAGTTTATCCTTATAATACTAGTTCTAAAATTATTCTGTCCACATCCATACGTGATTTTGCTTCATCCTCTATCAGCCCACCAGACTACTCAAATAGTCACACCCATTCCACCTAATCTTCCCCAAATCAACACAACCATTGTAACTACTGTCCCCATCACTACTACAGCCACAACTATCACCAGTGCTCTTATCCAACCTCCCCATGTGTCATATCCTTTATCTGAACAGCAAATTCCTCTCACATCACAAGTCTATGCCATTACTTCTCAACCTCCTCCAATGATACCTTTGCAACATGCAGTGTCACTTCCAGTCTATCAACCCATCTATACCCATATCCCCACTCAGTAGTTACCACAACAACCTGCACAATCCCAATAATCATACCATGCCCCTATTTCTCACCAACACACATTCTATCAACCTCCACCTCAACCACAACCCATAATTTACACTCACCCATACCAAGTTCCTCAGACACCCACGCATCCACAAGTTCAACCACCACCTCTCATTTCTCAACAGGTGATTCCTAATGATCCCATGCAAATCTTAATAGGTCGGTTAGCCAACCTAGAGGCCGCTACGTTAGGGTCCAAAGTTACATTGTCTTACGAACAAATATGTAATGAACCCATTCATCCATCTGTGCCAATGAAACCATATCCTCCACACTGGGAATTGCCAAAGTTTTCCAAATTTAACAGCAAGGAGGACCCTCAACAACATCTCTGAGCATTCAAACATGCATGTTATCTCATCACACATGACCAAGATTTGATGCTCCGTACATTCCCCATGTCTTTGGTTGGCCCTGCCTTAGATTGGTATAATAATATTCCTCAATACTCCATATTTTCTTTCTCTCAGCTTGCACAATTATTTCTCAAGCATTTCTCAATTAATATTGCAAATAAGGTAACCATCAACTATTTGTATACCATCTGCCAATTCGAAGATGAATCCATCATGGATTTCATCACACGATGGTGCAATATTATAAACCAATTATCTTTTCCTCTTCCTCAAACCGATCTAATCGAGCTCTTCACACGCTCTTGTGCGAAGCATATTTCATCAAATTTACAAATTCAATCATTTCACACTTTTGAGGAAGCTTTCACCATGGCTCGCAAGCTTGAGACACGTGCCCTAGAACAGGGGCATTTAAAATTAAAGTCAAATAAGCCCAAAATAGAATTTTTCAGACCATCCACATCAAATGATAAGTCAAAGACAACTGCCAAGCTGTCATTGTCAAATCATCTCCTACACCTACATCTACTACAGTAACTCAACAACGATTCACACGACCAATGCCCAATTATACTCCTCTAGGAGAATCATACAACACCATCTTTGACAAATTAATAACAACACATTTGATCACACTGCCACCTATCCAACCTGTTAACGAATCTAGACCAAGACCTATGTGGTATCGTGAGGACCATTACTACAAGTACCATCAAGTCTGAGGACACAACATAGAGAGATGTCATAACTTTCAAGGATTCAGTCCAAAGACTCGTCGATCAAGGAGATCTTCAAGTGGATAACCCAAATGCTTCACAAAATCAACGATTAGATATTTTTAAACGACCATTTCCAAAACATACACCCACATCGACAAGTCAGACTGCCACTACTTCTATATCTCAAACTCCCAATACCCACACCATAAACACTATTCACGTTGGTGATAAGAATCCCACTTCATCCACAAATTTACCTTCTTCATCAACCATTACACATGTCCCCTTAGACACTCTCCCTACATCCAAAAACTCATCAACATTCATCTCCACACCAACATTAGTCACGTCCATGTCCACTTCGGTGCCTCTTCCTACACCCACGCCTATTTCCACACCTACCACCCCTTCCCCATTTACAAATATTATTCATGTTTCGTCACTTCTTACACCTACTCCATCAAATCCAATTACCTTACCAGAAATCATCCCACCTTTACCCATTATCCCATCCTTAGCATCACTTCCAGTCCCTCTTTCCACACTTTTACCAACACCTACTACATCTACTATTGTACATTCATCTATCTCACCTTCCTCTTCCATGGCCATGTCATTACTTGATAATTTTTGGCAAACATTCCAACTTTCCCTGACTTCGAATTATCATCTCATTTCCTCTATACAATCAGATACTCACACATCTAATCAATCAATGCTCATATCCACTTCAATGTCATCTTCAGTTCCTCACGTAGAAATTCTTGTCATTCCTTCTAATAATCCCCATTCACAGACAAGATTTAGGTTCCCATTTCCTAAGCTTCCTCCTTCACATCCTCGTCAAAAAGTGGACCTCACCATTCCCAATACCAATTCCCTTGAAGCCACACCATCTCTTTCTATTTTAGGACCACACCCCTCATCATCCTCTTCCATTCTGGGAGCATCCCCTTCATCAATAACCCACGCTACTAATAGAGCAACACAACGACCCTTTTCCAACCAATATCTTAAAACAGAGTCAAAGGCATCTGCATCCTCCACCAATATCCCACATCAAACACATTCATCTCCCCTTCCCAAATCTAAAACAATGTCAAAAGCTATCATTACATCACAACATACCCAGGCATCATCCCAAAGTCCTCCGTCGATAACATCAGGATATTATACCACCATGTTTCATCAGCTACTCCAAGCCTCAGCAATCACCTTACCACCAATTAAATCTTTCGACCCAAGTGCACCAAGGCCTTCATGGTTTAATTCTAATCTTGTCTGCACATTTCATCGTGCCCCTGGACATGAACACTGAACACTGTAAAGCTCTCCAAGCCATTGTGCATCATTTTTTCAATGAAAATCTTAACGATGAAAAACCAACTCTATCGCTAACCCCACCAACCTTCACATCCCAACCTATGTCTGTTAAAACATCTAGACTGCCCCTTTCATTAAGAAATCTTGTCATTACTCCGCCACCAAAAGAAGATACAACCAATGATACCACAAACATACTACCAAAGGAGGATGATCCTAAGGATCTTCCTCCCCTTTTAATCAACGTTGTTTGGATAACCACCCGTTTGAGACCATATAATCTTGATTCCACCTCACCATCCACCCCAAAGAATTTTGTCACTATCCCTCCTCCTAAGGAACTTGCTGCCTCTGCACCCCCACCATGGCCAAAGGTTGTCATCGCTGCTCCTACCACTCATCCCACATCAACATCTTCATCTTCTTCTAAAGCCAAGGTATCTGTTCTGGCCACCCGAATCCTAATTCCATCGAACAAATCATTATTAAACAACTTCATCAGGCCCCAGTCAAAATTTCACTTTATGATCTCATTCAAAGCTCTCCACACCACAAACAAGCTCTTATGGAAATTTTACAACACATCCCAATATCATCTGATGAGCCCCAACCTTTTGCAGCTTTAGCTCACGCTTTCGCAGTGTCTGCCATCGTATCATTTGAGAGTTCAAAAATCCCCAGGATACCACAAGAAGAGCATGATCTACCTCTATTCATCACAGTCCACATCAATGACACTTGCATCCAACGAACCATGATTGACAATGGTGCCAGTATCAATATCATTTCTTCTCATACCTTCAATCAGCTCAAATTTCCTAATACCATTGTTGCCAAGTCTCCTACCATTCTTCATGGCTTTAATGATGTTGTCACTCCCCCATTAGGAATGGTTGTCCTTCCCATCCATGTTGGCCATAAACTCCTCCACGAGCTCTTCTACATCATCGAAGGATAATTCCAATATAATCTTTTACTTGGACGTCCTTGGATTTGTGCCATGCATTGTGTCCCATCTACTCTCCATCGATGTATCAAATATGAACATGAAGGGACCATTTATGCTCTTCCAGCCGAGGTCCCTCCTTCCAAGACATGTCACATGATCTATAGACCTAAGGATGTCCTTGTCCCCAAAACTAATTTTTCTTCTGATGCATCCACCAGTTCTTATGTACCTCCATCCACATTACCTCATAATGAATCTTCTCATACTATAATGCAAAATATTGCTTTAGGGGAATATCAACTCCTCACTCTCAATACCCTTCCTTCTCCCAACCACCTCGGCTGCCCTGATAAGGCCCCTATGTATCAATCAAATGTTGGGGAAATTGTCTCGTTTGGCCCTTCCTCTCTCAAAACCAACTTAGTCTATGGTGGCCTTGATCAACCTTCTTCTCATACTGAGAATCACCTTCACACCAAACGATATACATGTGATTTTGGATTTCTTAGTAAACCATCCTTCACTCATACATACCTCTATCATTGTGCATGGAAGGGGTTTGGCTTGGGACGTTATGAACAAGGCCCTCACAGAAATATCTTTACCCAAACCCATGAATCATGTCAAAAATTTGGATTGGGATATAAAGATTCCTCCATCCCCCCTTCCGGCACATCTGCATCTTCTCCCATCCACCTTGATTCATCCACTTCTTCTCCATCTGGCTACCTTACTAATTCAGAAGACACTTCTTCTCCATCTGACTATCCTACTAATTCAGATAATATCTCATCTCCATCCGACTATCCTACCAGTTTAGATAATACCTTCTCTCCATCCAATTATCTTATGGATCCAGATCAAGATGACACTGTCCCTATTCCCCCTAACTTTTTTTTATTTCCACCATTTCTCTTGGACCGGTGACTTACCAAGTTGAAAATGAAACCCGGTCTTTTCCCCTTAAGCATCCAGAGATGGTAGAGGAAGATTCCCCTATCATTGACATTCTTCAATGTGATGATGACACTTCCATTCTTTCCTACATGGGAGCCAAAGGTTCTCATGTCCAGAAAACCCTTCCTCCTGACATGTCGAATCTCTTGAATGAATCCACTATCGACATTACTATTGGAACTCCTCAAGAGCACCACATCCTTAAAGTAGGCCAGTCTTTGAAACCTCAAGAACTTGAAGCCTTCACCTCATTCTTGTCCAAACATAGCCAGGATTTTGCATGGTCATACTTGGACATGTCGGGTCTTGATCCCTCCATCATCGTCCATAACATCATTGTCATCCCCAATGCTAGACCAGTTAGGCAGAAGCTTCGCCACATGCATCCTCGAATTTCTCTTCTTGTGAAAGAAGAATTACAATGTCTCCTATCTGCCAACTTCATCATCCCCATTGATTATCCCCAATGGGTTTCTAACATCGTACCCATCGCTAAAGCATCTGGAAAGCTTCGTATATGTACTGAATTTCAAGATCTTAACCTCATTTTCCCTAAAGATGATTTTCCACTTCCAAATATTGATCAACTTGTAGATCTTACTGTGGGACATGAGATGCCTTCTCTAATGGCTGGTTTTTCTTAGTTACAACCAAATTTTGATTGCGCCGGAAGATCAACACAAGACATCCTTTATCACCCCATGGGGTACCTTTTGTTATTGTGTCATGCCCTTCAGTTTAAAGAATGCTAGGGCCACATATCAATGAGCCATGATGTATATCTTTCATGACCTCATACATCAAACTGTAGAAGACTATGTTGATGACCTCTTGGAAAAATCTAGGCATTGATGTGATCATCTCTCAGTCCTTGAGATCCTTTTAGAACATCTCATTTGTTTCTTCCTTCACCTCAATCCAGAAAAGTGTGTTTTTGGAGTTATTACTGGGAAACTCCTTGGCTTCATTGTCTCTATCAGAGGCATTGAGGTTGACCCCACAAAAATCAAAGTAATTCTTGAAATGCCCCCTCCTTCCAATCTCAAGCAACTTCATAGTTTACCAGATAACACCCTAGTCGCACTGGCACATCACTCAGCCTAGACTGAGCACTCACCCAAAGCACGCAAAGGTACCAGGTCCCTCTTTAGGGTTGTTGTAGTAGGATGTTAGCGTGATGAAGGAAGAAACATATAGATCCATAACTAATCCATCATTCTACAATGCATGCTACATTCAGATCTATGAAAGAACAAGCTTAAACAGTAATCATGATTGAATCAATAACATGCACTACTCAATTACACATAGGAATGACACTTAGATTCAGCCAATATCTTCCATCTATTAATAAACATAGAAGCTCCTTACAATAATGTCAATCTATACCAATGCACACATGGATCTGATACAGTAATCCAATCATATGCATATCTCTCCTATACATACATCATCACACATCCATCTCTCTCTATGCATATTCTACTATGTACTTCATATCATATATATAGGGTGGGGACTTTCCCTTCACCACTTATCTATTCCAGAAATAGGCCGCATGCTATTAATAGCCACGTGTCATTTACAGGCATAGCCACACATGCAAGTGTGCTATCTATAGACCTCTTATAGTTAACTGAAGTGACAATCCTATTCTTAGCTCATCTCCATGCAAAATGCTTTGATCTGATCCTCTAAAGATAGACAATGTGTGGCACACACGTCTCTGCATCGTTGGTGTGTTCCACATGCCATCTTCTAAAAATAGGTCTTCATGCTCAAAATCAGCTAAGTCCTGAATGTTGAACTTTCCCTCCACGCATGTGGTTCTTCCTGTCCCTCTGCACCCTTGATCCTGGCCTTCTCTCCCACATGGAATTCTTGTGTGATCTTTAACAAGTATTCTCTGATCAACATTACCCCACACTAATCTCATTGTCATCCCGACAATGGGTATCTCCAAAAATTGAAGTAAAGAATAGAAGAATGGAAAGAATAAGAATGAAAGAATGTAGATAAATAAAGAATGTTTTATGAGGCTATGAGGTATCCTCCTCTGTATCAGTTTGAAGTATCAACTCTGGATACTCCTCTTTTATTTCTTGGCCTCCAAGGTCTGTCATTCAGTGAGTGCTTGTTCTACTTTCTCTGGAATGTCCACAACAATGGATTCCAACTCATCCCTCTAGAAGATCCAATCTTCCTTTTTTGTGCATTTCTGTGCAGAACCAACACAACGCTTCTATTACATTGAATGTCATTCTTCCTTTCTAAAAGATCCACCTTCTTCTTTCCTTTTACTCCTGCTGCAACTTCTTGGGTGCCATTTTTACCTTGCAATCCTTTGTAATCCTCTCCTCTTTAACTCTGCAATTGCAAATCAAACCCTAGCTCGATTCAATCATGCCCTAGGTGGAAACTTATGTGCCCTAACTCCTCTCTGTCTCCTTGCTTCACTCAAACCCTTCACCATAGGGGACACAAGCTTCTTTTCACACAGATATGTTTGTCACGCTTGGTTTCACACCCTTCACACCTTAACCTGATCACTCAGCTCTTCGCACTTAGATCTTTCCTCAAAATCTCTTTAGTCGCAATGGTAAAAATGAATCCACATCCCATCCTTATATAGATTTTTCAAATTTTGATGCATTTATTGCTCCTTCACCTACCAAATATCCTCTCATTCATTGACCAAATTCATTCATTCCACACGGTACATCTTCGCACCCCAGCTATAACCTTCTAGCACGCCTTCCTACCCTCTGGTCACAGACTTCTCTTCAGCGCACACCCTTGCACCTGAGTACCTCATCACTGTACCTTCTCCTGGTAGTTATCATGGCCTCTGCTTACCTCACGTTATACTGTCCTTTCATTCATCTCCATCCTTGGTCACTTTTGAGAAGCAATCTTCTTTTGACTTAAAGCACACCCGTAGCAGCTTATTCCTTTCACCTTTCAATTCCCACAGTCTTTTACTTGGATAACTACAACCACCCCACACTAAAAGTATGTGCAGTCCTCTGCACATAAACATTCTTCATATAGTAATTAGCTTCATGCACGCAAGCACGCTTATTACACAAAAACAACAACTAAATTGACAAAGCATAGTGACAATGAAGGAAATACATTAAGGAAATACAGAATTGAAAACCTAATCTAAATGGAAATACTGCCTTATTACAAACACCAAGAAGACTTATTTATAGTAGGGCTTCAGCCTACTCCCGTTAAAGTAACCGGGTAGCCATGTTCCATCAAGTGCTTCTAACTGGAAAGCACCTGATTCAAGTATGTAAGTGATGACATACACCCCAACCAATGTACTTTGAGCTTTCCTGGATGGCGCAAGAACTTTGAGTCATAAAGAAGTACCATTTGTCCAATCTCAAACTTCTTATCCCTTATGTTTTTGTCATGCCATGCTTTCTGCCTGGCCTTTTCCTACTTCTGACTCCATCGTGCTATGGCTCATCATTCATCCAGTTGAATTATCTTCTCAATACACTCTTTTAAAGCCTATTCATCAGCTAGACCTCCAGCACACACAATGCGCAAAGAAGGTAACATAAATTCTATAGGGAGAATGGCTTCTGTGCCAAACACCAACTGAAATGGTGTGGCTTTGTTCAATCTCTTGTAAGTTGTTCTATATGCCCAAAGAACAGCTGACACTTTGTCATCCCAATCCTTTCTTCCAACATCACAAATTTTTGTCAAAGTCTGGCTCAAAATCTTGTTGAAAGCCTCAGCAGTTCCATTTTCCTGAGGATGATAGGGTGTAGTTTTATGGTGTGCAACCATAAACTCATCTAATAGGATCCTGATTGTCTCATTCAAAAAGTGTGTACCCCTATCACTTGTCAAGATTAAAGGACATCCATATCTTGTAAGAACATTCTCCCATAGAAACCTAGCTGTTGTAGCTGTTGTACAGTCCTTTGTAGGTGTTGCTTCTGCCCACCGTGTGAGATAATCTGTGCAAGTAATGATATAGCATGATCCAGTCCTGCGTGCAGCTGGTGAAATAGGTCCTACAAAGTCAATGGCCCATTTCTCAAATGGTTCAACACTAGTAATTGGTCTCAAAGGCATCTCATCTCTTTGCCCTGGTTTTCCTAGGCACTGACAATGATCACACACCTTACAATATTCTTTACAGTCTTTATACAATGTCTCCCACCATAATCCAGCAAGTAGGATCTTCCAGGTAGTCACATCACCTGCATAATGGCCTCCTGCAATACCACCATGGGCTTCTTCCATAATATCCTTGCGCTCATGCTCTAATACACAATGGCGTAATACTTCATCTCTGCCTAACTTGTAGAGGTCACCACTGATTAACATAAATGGTGTCACGCATATAGCAAGTTGTTTCTTTTCTAATGCCTTCATTCCTTCTGGTGCTATACCAGTTCTTAGAAAGACAACAATGTCTTCTAATCTATGGGCACACATTGTAACCTATATAACTGTGCATCTGGCATGGTTTCTTCAATTGTCTGTGCTTCTCTCCTGAGTTGAATTCTAGATAAATGGTCTGGTCCAGAATTACTTTTCCCTGGCTTCACCACAACTGTGAAGTCAAACTCTTGAAATAGGAGTACCCATCTGCATATGCACCCCTTGTAAGATGGGCTTGTTTACCAAGTACTTCAATGCCATGTGATCTGTATAAAACACAAATGGTGTTGCTAACAAGTACTGTCGAAACTTGTGCAATGCATAGATCACTGACAAAGCTTCACACTCTGTAGTTGTATAATTATGTTCAGCAGGAGTCAGCTTCCTACTAGCAAAACAAATTGGATGATCTATAATACCTTCACCAGGTTGAGCTAACACAGTGCCAATGGCCATGCCAGAAGCATCCACATGCACATGAAATGGTTTATCCCATGAGGGAAAACACAGAATGGGCACGGTAGTAAGTTTCTCTTTTAATATCTCAAACACGCACTGTTGCGGTTCTCCCCAATAAAATGTACCTTTCCCCTTTAGTAACTCTTCCAAGGGTGCAACAATTTTGGCATACCCTTTGATGAATTTTCTATAATATCCTGTATGACCTAAAAATCCACACACCTCACTTTGACTGGTAGGCACTTCCAGGCCTAGAATGACTGCAACCTTAGCTGGATCAACCAACAAACCTTCCTTACAGATTATATGTCCTAACAGTATTCCAAATGGTGTAGCAAATATGCACTTCTTGATGTTCAAAGAGATACTCAATTGTCTGCACCATTCAAACATTAAGCGCAGATTGTCACAATGATCTTTCACAAGCCCATATACTGTCCAATCATCTAGGTAGACCTGTAAGAAGTTGTGAATAAAATATTTGAATGCCTGAACAACTATGCACGAGAATACAACAGGTGCATTTTTCAATCCAAAAGGCATCACAGTATAGGAAAAACTACCCCATTCAGTAGTAAATGTTGTCTTTTCTTGATCCTCCTGAGCAATCCTAACCTGATGATACCCAAAAAACCCATCTGTGAAAGAATATATTTCACACCCTGCCACTCCTTCTAGTATTTCCTCAGTGAATGGCGTAGGGAATGGGTCTTTTACACATGCAAGCATTTAGCTCCCTGTAGTCCACACATATTCTAATTCATCCATCCTTCTTGATACTGATCACCATTGGACTAACCCATTCTGACTCATCAAGGGGCTTGATAATTCCAGATTTCAACATTTTATCAATTTCTTCTTTTACCTTTTCACGCAAATTAGGATTCATTCTGTAATGTCTCTTTCTAACTGGGGCATGCACCATCCTTAAGTTTTATCTTCATTTCCCCAAGTGATTTATGCATGCCTTTAAGTTCATGATACCCTCGAGGGAATAAGTCCTGATAATCCCTGAGTAACTCAATGATCTTTGCTACCTCCAAGTCTGACCAGTAGTCTCCAATGATGGCCTCCTTAGGCTCAGCCTCCAAACCTATATTCACCTTCTTTGTCTTCATGGGTTCATGATAGGTGCATGTATCCTTGTCTGCACTATCCAAGACCTCGCACACCCCTTGTGAATGTTCAATATCCAGGTTCTCAACTTCCTCATCATCCACGATGTAAACCATCTTTCCTTTCTCTTTCTCAAGGCAAGCACATTCAAGTAGTATGGAGTCCATTTCTTCTTCCTTTTCAAAATGCACTCCTGACTCTGTCTCACCAAATAATTCCTGAATATGCTCTTCTGCTTTTGCACTATCTCCCATAGTTAAGCGCTTGACAAATTTTAATGCCTCTTCTATTGGAGGTTGGGAAGAAAAGTAGTCAAAGGTCTGGATCATTCCTGCAGTCAAATTTTTCCAATTCCCAGTCTCTCGATGTAGTTCTGCATATACATACCAGGTGCATGTGCATCCTTGTAGCGTAGAGTACAATCTATGCACCCAGAGTGAAGGTGGTAATGCTTCCTGTCCTACTGTCCAGAGTCTCTCACACTGCTGAATGTGATGTTGAACAGGTTGATCACCATGATAAGTGTAGATCTGCATAGGTGCATTGTTCCTTACAAACCTAATAGATAAGGTGACTCCAATCTCTTCCCATTCTATAAGATTATCTCTGTGGACTACCCACCAGCGCGCTGTTGTCCCACGCAAGGTATATACTAACATATCTCTTCTCTTAATTTGATCTGTCCACTGTGTTTCCATGGCTTTCAAAAATACAGGAAGATCTTCTGCCCCTGTATACCAAGGTACTGTGCTACCTATCCATCAAACCGAATGAAGTCCATTCTTGCACGCAACCACACTTTTTACCTCACACCCTACTAGTTCATATGTACCATGAGCCCAATTGTCACAAGCAATACTCATAGTATCACTAATAGAATGAGAATCCTCCCACTGTAGGATGCCTTCTTTTGATGGCTCATTGACCTCTGGGTCCTGAATAGCACGTACATAAATTCTGTTTTAAGTCCTCCTCTCTTAGAGTCTCAACATATGGTGTAGACTTACCATTTGTTAAGGTATCACAACTCTTTCCTCCTTGTTCTCAAAGCTGATATACCCCTTATTGAATCTCAAGTCAGCATTATTCGCATAACACCAAGGGCATCCAAGCAAGGCTGGAAAATTGTCTGCTTCTGCAAGTGCTAATACCTCAAAATCCCCAGTGAACTTGGCCCCTTGTATGGTTATAGATGCATCCTTCAAAACTCCTATGGGAGTGGCCTTAGTCCAGTTTGCCATAAACAACACATTAGATGATGGCTGCAATGGAGGCCTCCCCATTTGTACCCATGCATCTAATGTAAGCACATTTACTTCCGCACCTGTATCAATCAATATGTTGCTCAACAGCCATCCATCCACAACAACATTCAGAGTAATTTCCTTGTCATAGTCAATGCTATCAGGGGGAAGATTTACATGCAGGATCTGTCATCCGGTCTCAATACTTGCGCGTGGAGTGTTCCCTTTTAACCAACTTCCTAATAGTGGAATAATGTTCTCCTGGCGCAACATTTTGCACACTTCTCTCAGATCATCGATATCAGTTTGGACTGTCTCTGATGCTTTCTTCTACTCCTTTAAGTATTGTATCTCACCCTGAAGATTCCTTAGCACTTCCATGGTATCCTGGTAAACTTCCTTCTGATGAGCAGGATCTGGGTACCTTGCATGCAAAACCTCCTCCTTGGTGATCGTAGGCTTCTGGTGTAATGCCTCTCTTGCACGCGATGCTTCATCTCGTGTAACAATCTTTATTGTTAATGCCTCAGGTCCTAGTGCTATCTTGGGCATCCACTGATCTTCTACCACACACTGGATTCTTACCATCCCGACACCTTGTTTTCTTGCTTATGTTGCTTACTCAGATGCTCATATAAGTCTGGGCACTCTTCATAGCTATGGTTCTTTCCACAGAAAGAGCATGCAATATTCTGAGGAGATTCACTCCTATAGTGGTCAAGAGATCCACACGTATAACATGTTCCATGAGGGAACTCACCTCTTCCTCCACCACGGCCTCATCCTCCATATCCACCATGATATCCACGTCCCCTTCCACGACCTCCTTCAAAATGCCCCTCATTCCTGTCATAGCACATTTGATTATGATCCCGATCCTGGTGCTCATTCTTACCCTTAGAATTATCTGTTACACTTGTCTGTCATACCCCAATGTCTATAGCATCCTGGATCTGACCAATCAACCGAAAATCTTCAGTATCATGGGTCGTGGACCTGTAAATTTTGCAAAAGTAGGATACATTCTTCCTTATCATGCGTTGTAACAAAGGACAGTGACTAGCATCATGATTCAAATGACAGATCTCACAATCCAACAGTAATGAGCATACAGATCTGCGAGGACAACTATCCTTGGTGTGACCTTCCACTTCACAATCTGTACACCAAATTCCTGAGCGCGTTTCATGGGCTGAATTTGCTGATAGCTTCTCTAACTGTTTTGCCATAGCTGCAATCTGTGCCTCTAAGAATGGACTAACACCAGTGTCAATGCTCCCAACTACCTCAGCACACAAAGCTGCTTCCAGTGCTTCACATGGATCAGTGTATGTCTTATGTGACAGTGCTCTTCTAAATGGTGTAATCAATCCTCCAACAAACCATTGTGCATGTTGGCTTGCATGAATATCATAAGATAGCTTAGATAGAAGTGTCTTAAAATGGGCATCATACTCACGTACACTCTCAGTAGTGCCTTGCTTGATATCCTTGAGCACACTAATACTCTTCTGCTCAAACTCAGGGATATGGAACTCTTTCAAGAAAGCATCCTTCAATGCTGCATAATCCACGCAAGTTTGATCAGGGTCAAACTTCCTATACCAGCTGTGTGCACATCCCTGTAATGTAGTAGCAAATTGACTTGCCTTTCACTCAGAAGCCATGATCCCTTTAGCATGCCACAAGATTTCACACATATGCACATGTTCAACAGCATCCTCTATGCCTCTATACTCTGGAAGACAAAGAGACATCTCCATATAAATATTTTGTGGTTGTTGCGGGCCTTGACCACCTGATCCAGAACCTCCTGTGTTTCCTCTACCTCCAGAACCACCAGATCCACCAGAACTAGAACCACCTATACCTCCTGATCCTCCACCTGTAGCTGGAATAGGACCTGTAGATGTACTCCCCTGTGCTCCGATAGTAGTACTATACTTGAACCCCTACAGTCTGTGAGGTAGTTCCACTTCCAGAGGTGAATCCAACATTCTGCGCGCTCACATTCTGTGTGGATGATGCACCTAAGAATGTTCCTCCAAATATCATTGAAGTTGTCTGTCCTGCCATTGATGTACTTGCTCCCTGACTTACTCCTGCTCTCCTACTTCCCAAGTTAGCTTGTTGGTTACTTGTCATACTAGATACTGGAAAACCAAGCAAGGGCTAGGTCACCAGGTGGATTAAGATGCACCCATGGCCCAGGTAGTCTCTGCTGGCACACTTCTGTGTGAGGCCAAGGGGGGATCTCTGTCATGTTTTCCAAGATGGGGGAGTTCCTGATGCTCTGGCTCCACGTCTTCTACGTGAGCTGTAAATCCTTCACGAGCCATCTCTCTCCTCAACGCCATACTTTCTGCAACGGAACATGCTTCTCTATCTCCCTCTCGTGTGCCTCATTATACTTAAGCCACCTTTCCTCTCTCTACCTCTCTGCCACTAGGTCTGCCATCTTTCACCAAACCTGTTCCTACCCTCACGCGTGGTGAAGTTTAGTTAGCCATTGGTTTACTCTCCAGGTTCAAAGTTACCATCAAGATCTTGATCACCAGTGGAATACCTTGCAGATATACTCCTCTTGGATACCACAAAAACTGGAATTCAGCTACCTCTGGGCAAGAATACGTCGAAATTGAATATTCCAGAATATAACTGTTTAGAACACCATGAAACCATGTATCCACAACGCGAGTCCAGATCAAATCAGCATCATAAAGGGCCTGAAATTCTTCCTGTGTCTAGACAAGTGCACGATACCTCCAATTCCACTGAGATGCATAAGCAGTAAGCCACTCATATAGTTCTACTGGAAAGATAGCAAAAAATCTCATATAGGTTGTCATACAGATTCTGTTCTACCCAAGTGCGTGTGTTAAACTCAGATCCACTGCTGAACCACCATGCATATTCTTCCTCCAGATCATGTATCCACTCCTCAATACTTGCTAGAGTTAACTGGTACGTCTTCATCACGAACCATCCTGAAAACAACTGAAAAAAGAGGTCCCGGCAATGGAACCAATGATGCAGCCTAGAATTTACCAGATAACACCCTAGTCGCACTGGCACATCACTCAGCCTAGACTGAGCACTCACCCAAGCATACAAAGGTACTAGGTCCCTCTTTAGGGTTGTTGTAGCAGGATGTTAGCGTGATGAAGGAAGAAACATATAGATCCATAACTAATCCATCATTCTACAATGCATGCTACATTCAGATCTATGAAAGAACAAGCTTTAAACAGTAATCATGATTGAATCAATAACATGCACTACTCAATTACACACAGGAATGACACTTAGATTCAGCCAATATCTTCCATCTATTAATAAACACATAAAGCTCCTTACAATAATGGAAATCTATACCAATGCACGCATGGATCTGATACAGTAATCCAATCATATGCATATATCTCTATACCTCATACATCCATCTCTCCACTACATCATCTCTCTCTGTATATTTCTACTATGTAATTCATATCATATATATAGGGTGGGGACTTTCCCTTCACCACTTATCTATTCCAGAAATAGGCCACATGCTATTAATAGCCACGCGTTGTTTACAGGCATAGCCACACATGCAAGTGTGCTATCTATAGACCTCTTACAGTTAACTGAAGTGACAATCCTATTCTTAGCTCGTCTCCATGCAAAATGCTTCGATCTGATCCTCTAAAGATAGACAATGTGTGGCACACACGTCTCTGCATCGTTGGTGTGTTCCACATGCCATCTTCTAAAAATAGGTCTTCATGCTCAAAATCGGCTAAGTCCTGAATGTTGAACTTGCCCTCCGCGCGCGGGTTCTTAATTGCATGAGGATTAATGGTCTGGGATGTTTGAGTCACTCTGACCAGATTAGCAGAAGCCCCTGTTCCCATACATCAGACTGCACATGATCATTGATGGCTCAAATGAATCAATCAATCGATTTATCATGACAAAATGACTATCCTCAGCTAAGAGGATGAAAATGCTCAGCAAGGCATTTTAGGGGCAAGTATAGGTCTCATTCCTCCTGGCTAAGAAGATGAAAACAATCACTCTAGCACAAGATGTATATTTTAAATGTACAAATAATTTGTTGCAGAATGACGAGGCCCTATACTAGACTAGAAACTGTATGTTTCTAGGTGTCCATATTCTTGACATTATGGTGATTCTGAACTAGTAATAAAGCAAGTCACTAGAGAGTATCAGTGTAGAAATGATATTCTACAACAATATCGTGACATTTCTCATCATTTTCTTAAACCCTTCGAATTCTTACACTATTCAAATTGTCCCTCGATTCGACCAATGGATTTTTCTGATACAATGACATCCCTTGCATCCCTTATCCCTTAGGACAACGCAAGAGCTTGAATATTTCAGTCATTGTACATCATCGTAAAAAACCATTCTATGGCATACCTCAGATTCATCTGGTCGAACCTCGTCCATCAAGTGTCTCTGGTATTCTCAAATCTTCGATTATTTATCCAAATCCATCACTCCCCTTGATCTTTCTAAAAATCTTAGGCGGTCTTTTATCCAATGTGCTACTCGTTATGTGATCCTTGGTGGTATTATTTATAAGCATGCGGGTTTGATGGTATCCTTCTCTAGTGCCTTTGGGTATCCCATGAAGCCTCTTAAGCTATCTAAGAATTCATGATGGTATCTGTGGTGGGATATTTTAGTGGGTTATCTATTGCCAAGCATATTCTTCAAAACTTATGGCTATTATTGGCCTTCTCTTAACCACAATTTTTGTATGTCAAGAAGTGTCGTAAGATGTCAACACTCTAATCTCATTTGTATTCCTAGTCAAGCTTTACAACCTGCCAAGACCTATGGCCCTTTTCACAATGGAGCCTTGATCTTATTGGTCTAATAAATCCTCGTTCATCACAACAACATCATTCGATCATCACTACTACCGAATATTTCACTAAATGGGTAGAAGAAATCCCACTTTTGACCTCCACTAAATCTCGCCCAATCATTAATTTTATATATCACCACATCATCTGTCGCTTTTGTGTTACACATAAACTTATTATGGACATGGGAAGTCCTTTAAAAATAAAGATCTTAAAAAAATTGGTGATGCATTTAAGACCCAACTTAGCTTTTATTCCCCGTATTATCCTCAAGCTAACAACCAAGTTGAGGCCAAAAAATCTTCAAAATATCTCAACACAAGCAGGACGAAATTGGCATCTCCAACTTCCCTTTAGCATCCTATGGACCTAGATTCACACTTCCACAGGGGCTACTGCATTTTCTTTTGTGTACGAATCTGAAGGCCCTTCTTCCCCTTGAAATTCAAATTCCATCTTTACGTGTGTCTCTTCACGACTTCATTTCTGATGAAGATTATCGCCATGAACATCTAATGCAACTTGGTTTATTAGATGAGCGTCGCCTTCTCACTCTTGAGCACATCATGTTTATCAAGAGTGTATCCAGCGTGCCTATAATGAACACATCAAAGAGCGTGATTTTAAAATAGGATACACTTGTTTTAAAGGAAAATCAAAATGCCACTACCTTAGAAAGGAGCCAACGAGGAAATTTTGCTCCCAACTGGATCGGACCATATACTATTATGCATAATTATGGGTCTAAGACTTATCATAAATGGCTTCCCTTGACGATAAACCAGAGATCAAACCCCTTAATGCATTGCACTTACGAATCGTTCTATTGTTAATACAGCTTATGAGCATAGTCCTATCTTTAGATCATGTCTCCACCATTAGCCCCTTCCGTCTATCATGGTAATGATATGAATTATGTGGTCTACCATCACTACTTTGATATGACCTTGAATACGAGTACCACGGCTCTATTCATAGCATATTCATGATAGATAAGTTCTTCCATTTGGTGAGAACCCCATAATCATTACATCCATCACCCTCTCATTTTCCTATGACAATCATGTAAAGGGTATAGGGGTGTCTCTTGTACGCTCATCATCCCCTCCTAAGTGGTATACTTAGCCATTCCAAGCTCTCCCCCCATCATAAAGCTAAAATTCATGCATGCAAAAAATAAATCCAATTTATCCAAAAACAGACTGATCCCTCGAAGGACAGTTGTCCATAAAAAAAGGAAAATAAAAAGAAAAACATGCAAAGTCAAAAGAAACATCATAAGAAATCGAGACCGATCCCTTTTTTAAGTACGGATATCATGTATGTTTATTCTCGCCATCCATATTATATATATAGTAGACCATACCCTCGAAGGACTGGCTACTCTTTTGTTATGGCATCCAAAAAGCTTCCCGCATTGATCAGCTTTCTTCTATTATTGTTTTTCCATTTCCCAGAGCTGGGTCATAGACTTAAGGAATACCACCTTTGGATAACCTTCTTCCCGCATACAAGTTACATCTCAAATCCCTATTCATGTAATACAATATTAGGTCTATGAGAAACTTTCATCCATATTTCCCTCATGAATTTTGGTATAGTGTAATAATCATTGGCTATGTGTTAACACTTGCTATTGATTGCAAGTGTAATGCCTTAAGTAACCTTTTTTTGTTTACCTCCTATCTGGTTTAAAGCATGGTTTTCTTGCATTCTCCTTGTTATGGTCATGTGACACTCATCTCATCAAATTCATCTTTTATCATAATCGCATTCTTCAAAATCAAAAATCTGCATCCATATATTTACTCCTAAGGATGTCCCCTATTAGCATCATCCATAAAATAATGAAATTTGTTACTATTTCTACACACTCTCTTTGATACACTATTCGGGTTGGGAATTCTATTTGATCTTCATTATAGTTTGTGAATTCTAATTGAGAATATCTCTCAATTAGCATTCATTATCCAACAGCTCCTCATCCCCCACCATGACCAATGTGACCTTTCTCCATCTATCCTCTCGCATCATCCTTCTTTTCTCGCCAATTATCCTCCCATTATCTTTCTCATCGCTCTTATTCATGTCTATCACCCAACACAGACATCATGTTCTTCACCATTCCAGCATTTTCATCCCTAGCTTGGCACATTTACACGACTCCCCACGCAGCACAAAAATATTGCTCAAAGTAGACCTATCATTCTAGACAAGGTCTCATTCATAATCATGTATGTTGACAATTCCTTCCTCCTAGTATCCTTTGTCAAACCAATTTTCTCATAAAGTTCACCCCATCTCATTCTTCGTTGCTCTTCTCACCCTTTTCGTCCTTCTCTATTGTTTCTTTGATCCTCCACCCGAATAATCATTCTTGTGTTTTTCTCTTAATATCCTTTTACTGGCATATATTTTATCATCTCGTTTCCCCTTTCATTCTTCTTTTTGGCTTGACGATCTTACTTAACCACCCATTTCATGCAGGCTTATTAATTGCAATATATCTCTTTCCAAGGATCTTGCTGCTGTAGAAACTCCTCCACCATTTTCTATTCCATTGAACAACAATCATCACTAGAAACGTCTTCCCACTCCATAACTTCTGCTTAATGCTCTGGCATCATCACTCACACAACATAGGCATTCTAATTAAGAATTTCCCTTACACTCTCCATCCTACACCGCATACATTCCTCCATCCACTCATGTCACACTCCTTTGTTTCTCTGTTATCACCTCCTTTCATCTCTTGTTCCATTTTGGTATACACCACTCATTCTTTTCATCATTCTTCTTCTTCTTCTACGGCTTGGAAATCATACTTAACCATTCTTACGACATGGCGATCTTACTTAAGAGGTCTCTCTTAAGAATGATCTGTCTCCTTTCCTTTCCCCTTTGCTCCACATTCCCACCATCCGCATTTTCTCTTCATTCCCCATAAACACATCCTCTTCCCTCCTCTTTCTTCCTCACACAAAATATCTCAGACTTTATCACATATCATCCCCATCATCCCTCATTTGGAAATCTAACTTAATCACTTCATACCATTTCTTACTATGTCTCATTCCTTCGTCTTCATCCACATCCTCTCCTCATCGTCATTTCCACTCCAATCATTATCCCTCCTTTCTTTACTCTTTTCATTCCATTTTCTAGAGTTCTCGCACATTTCTACCCCCATATTTATCCGTCATTGTAATT
The DNA here is from genome assembly GCA_019776745.2 of Taxus chinensis. NCBI lineage: Eukaryota > Viridiplantae > Streptophyta > Pinopsida > Cupressales > Taxaceae > Taxus > Taxus chinensis. Next base: position 32,720 of record JAHRHJ020003495.1, on the reverse strand, counting down.
GTTCATCTCCTAAAATTATTTCATCATCATCTTCTCTTTTCGCGCTAATCATTATCGATGGACTTCTCCTAAATTTCATTTATCCCCATTCTACATGTCCCTGTTCACTCCTTTTTACCTCCTCCATTTTCTCTTCCTTCATTTTTTCTTTTGTGCCCTTTGATCATTATCAAAGGATTTCTCCTAACATCCATCCGCTAGCATTGCCTTTCCATCTTCCCTTTGCCTTCTTCAATATCTCTATTGTCTTCATCATATACTGCCTTTGCATCATTTTCTCTGTTGTCCTCTCCTCCTTTCTACTCCTAGGTTTCTTTCACTTCCTCTGTATCATCTTCATCCCCTCTTCTCCTTGCACTTTTGTCTACTTCTCCATTGATAACCTAACTTACCAGCATTGTCCCATATTTTTTATCATCCCACCATCCAAATGCATTTCCGTGCATTCTGTTTCATATTCTTTACCTGGGTCTTACCCCTAACACCTTGGTTCAATTCCCTTCATGTTTCGGCTCTATCATCTCTTCTTTCCCTCTTATTTCCACTTCCCCATTACTGAACCTCTTTCTCTACCACCCCTATCTTATTCCATCTCTATACATTAGCTTCTTTTCCATTCTCTCATCTCCTCTACAGACTCCTGGCTCCTCATTGTTCCTTTCTTTCTCTTCTCTATTCTACCTCCCCTCTCATCTTCTTTAACTTCTTCATCTTATTCATCCCCTTCATCTTTCCATCCTTCTCTTTCTTTCCATGATGTTATCCCCCACTCTCATCACATCTTATTTATCTCTCCTATCATCCTTCTCTAATATTCTTCACCTCTTCTTTTTCGCAACTCAGACATCTCTTTCGTGATCCATTATTTCTCTCCCTTTATTTTTGATCTCCATCTCCCTTTCACCCTCTCCTCTGTCATTTTCTTATGTTCTTCATCCTTCATCATTTCTTTCTCCCACCATCTCTCCTCCTTATTATATCTAATGCTTATTTACTATGGTACATCTCTATAAGTTCATTGTCTCCTCTAATCTCCTTTCTCTTCTCATCTCATCTTCTTCTCATTTTTTCCTCCTTCCCTCCTCTTATTCTCTTTCTCTATTTTCTTTTTCTCCAGGTCCATCATGCCTTCTCTATTTCTTTCACCCTTATATTTTCCTACTGCCTTCATATTGACTATCATTCTCTCTCTTTGGTGCTTTCATCTATCTTCTCACCTCTCTCGTCGTCCTTCTCTATTATTCTCTTCCTCTTCTTTCCATCACAATCAAGCACAGTTCACACTCCTCATTATCCATGGACGATGGTTTCTTTGTCCTACTACACCTCATCCTCCTTATCGTCTTTCATGTTGTTTTTCCTCATCCACCACGTCCACTCTCCTCTAGTCAATGTCCTCTTCCTCTTATCTCTATCATCTATCATCTACATCCCTCATCCCATCTTCCTTTGACATTTCTATCTTGGAAAATACCATAATGGCCATCACCTATCTGATCTCGTTCTCTCCCATGAATGTTTGTTCCACTTTTTCGCAAAAGTAGCTTGACTCCTTTTCCTATTCGTCAAAGAAGTGGCACTTCTTTCCTTATTCTTCGCCCCATTATTCATTTGTCTTCAATTGCAAACCTTTCTTAAGAACCATCTATTCAACATCCTTTTTAACACCCTCTTGGGGCATTTATCTAATATGTCCTTCATGTCCACATTTGTGGCCATACTCGCTCCCCCTGGGATATTTTATTTCAACATTCATCTCCCATTATGTCATTTTCATGTCCTATGTTGGGGCACCTTTTCATCCTTGTACTTGTCGACGCATATAACTCACTTCTTGTCCTTCTCGTGCACTTTGTTGGGGGCATCATTATTTTCATCCTCGTCCCTTTTCAACTGATCAGTAGCACCATACTCTGCTCATGCTTTATTGATTCACATAGCATGGTTCACATTACACGTTGTGTTTGAATCAGATCAGTAGCACCATCTACATACCAGCATCGTCAGGTTCCTTTGATCATCAGCTTGCATGTTATTTGTTTGTCTTGTATTTTATCATTATTCTTTATCACACGGGGGTTAACAGCCACCGAGGAAGTTAACGCTTCTTGGATCTTCTTTGTCAGGCAGCCCCAACATAAAATCTATAAACAATATTTCTCTAGTTTCTGTGAGCTACAGGTTTGTTGAGATCACAACGAGAAGTTCAACATCGACTTTGCGCCCATATCATTAATTACCATCTCCAAGGTACTAAGCCCTTGCATTTTCAACGTTGTTTTGTGTTTATTGATTTCTCTTCAATAGTTGTATCATAGGGATCAAATTCATAATGCTCTTGGCCCATTCATCTAATAATAGATCAGGTATGAAGGGAGGAATAGGTTGTTCTTCTAAAACTGAATCTTGTTCTTGGCTTTCTTGGATGAGGCAATTTGATTGGAGAGGAGAGAAACCATATGACTCAACATGATAGGAAAATATAGGCTCAGCTTGTATGGTAAACCTAGTACCATACCTGGTTCTTAGGAGCATATGAGACCAATCTGAAGACAAGTAACCGCCCACCTTGGTAGTGAAATCTCTTGATAGGCAAATGGAAAACAAAGAGGCAATTCAATAGCTGACACATCGTGAGTTATGGTTAGACTTGGGCATGCATGAAGGGTTAACTCAAGATCCTTGATGACTCCTAAGATGTTAACAGTTGAGTCATCAAGTTGTAAGACTCCTTTAGACATGGTTGTACTTAAGACCTAGGATATCAACAATTTTCTTTGGCATGACAGAAGTACTAGCCCCTGAGTCAATCATACAATTGTGAACAAGATGTTTTCCTACTATCAAGGACATATAAAAGGGTGGGGTTTTAACAATTTTTCTTACTTGTTTCTCCTTTGCTTGGCATAAATTGATAACAACTTGAGTTCTTTGAATAACTGGATCAGCTTGAGGAGTTGCGCAAGAGCTTCATGCAAGAGGTCATGTGAGATGGAATATTCAAAGCATCCCACATTGTGACATTCACATTTGTCTTCTTCATCTGATCAACAATGTTGAATGGAAGGCCCGTGGACGTGTGTATTTGAGGTGTAACATTATCTTTTCTTGATTTTCAGGTATGAGACAGGTGCCTTGGGTTGCATAGAGGTTGACCTATCAAAGGAGGTGTGCACACAACTTCATTTGGAACCATTGCGTGGAACCTTGACACATGCATCAACATGCATGCCAGAACTGTTGGGTGAATTGCATGCCATCCTTTACTTGTGAAGTTATCCTATCAGTCTGATTGGCAAGAAGATGAAGGTTGTGTTAGCTTCCAACATTCTCTTCTTTGACCTTGTGTTGTCAGTAACCTATGCACACGTGACACGATCTATTTGAGTTGTTCATGGTTTGCTTCATTGCACAGAAGTTATCAACCCAAAAGAACATAAGGTTGGTCTCAGGAATTGACTTCTTGCACTTCTTCATTATCAGGTTCATGCATGCTCATGGATGGATCATAATTGGAAGCATTCTAAATCATGAAGGCTTGCATGCATAAAGGAATTTGCGCAGTTGTATATGACTGTGTGGAAAATTGTAAGGAAATCACCATTCTGTCTCTTGAACCATATTGTTCTTTATTGGAACTAGTGTTTTACTTGTGCTAGGCATGGGAAGAGGTTGTGTAGGAGAATTTGTTTGAAGAGGAAGGTGTGCATTATAGCCATGGCATCTATCATTTTGTTGATTTTACCCATACCTCTTATTTGGATATTGATTTCTGTAAAGGGTTGATGGATTTGATTGAATCCTTGATTAGAGTTATTTCTAAAGGCTTGCGCTACTATTTTTCTAAAGATATGACTTTATTAGACAAATTTCTAATCAAGGCCTTCATTTCTTCATCTACTTTTTTCTTTTGGGGAGAGTAGGATGTGGAGGCAATGGGTTAGGAACTCTACTCAGGAATGATAGCAATAGAAGAATGAGGTGCTTGAGGTAATTCAGGAAACAAAGGCATAGGTAATCTAGGGGCTATTTTACCAGCTTGGATTAGAAAATTTTCAGCCGTAATGGCTATATGATAGGCATCAAGAAGTTGCATAACACCCATAGATTGTATCATAACTGTAATATCAAAATTTAATGCTCTTAAGAAATAAAGAAAAGCACCTTGTGGAGTTGGTCTTAAGAGGAGGAATTTTGTCCCATGTCTTCTAAAATCTGAAGTTGAAGTCAGCCATGAGCTCATTGGGAGCTCTCTTGATCATTGTGAGTTGTTCTAACAAGGAGATATTGTCTGCTTTCTCCTCAAACTGATTACAAAGTGTAGTGCCAAGCGCATCCCAGTTGTGAATAGAGGAAAGTCTTAAGCTTTTGTACCATTGAAGTTTTTTTCCTTTAAGTGAAGAAGCTAGCAGCCTTACAACTACATCATCTTCTGTAACTAGATGAATTGAGCAGACATTTGCAATGTCTTGAATATGATCTGCAGGGGTAGTTTGATTCTCACCAGTGAAAAATGGAATACTTTTGAGTGCAACCACTGGTATATCATGTTGCACACTAAGAGCCAAAGGACTACTACCATTGAAGCTGAAAAAGGGCAGATTTCTTTGTTGTGTCCATGATAGGATGGGTCTTAGACTCTGGATGAGCACGTGAAGGTCTACCAAGAGGAGGAGTGGAAATTTCTACGCACGAGAGATGGAGATGTGCACATACTCTACTTACTTCTTCTTCTTGGAGACAACTGAAATATTCAAAGGATTCACCAAGGTATTGCACCACACTTGTCTGGTTTGAATTCTTCTCATGAATGAGGCACTCAACTACTAAAATCAGTAGATATGGATGTTGGGAGTCACCAGATGTGTTGAAACAAGCCTCCAAAGGCTGGAAATCACTAAGTCACACACCAGAACTTAGCAATGATGAAATGTGAGCTTTCAATACTTGTCCCACCAGGCGTGCCAAAACTGTTGGAGCTCAAAATTGCACCCATCCCAAATCAAGATGATCTGGGGCTTTGAGGCAACATGGGACTGTCTCCAAGTTGTGGGACCTTGCACTTGAGATAGACCTCCAGAGAAGGTCAGATTCCTCTACTTATTTCTACTGCTACAACTACTCCTAGGAAGGGAAATGCAACTATCTAACTCTACTCTATGATTCCAAGGGACCAGGGTGAGAAGGAGATGCATAAAATGAAATCCTAAGCTAAAGGGAGGTGATAACACCAGAAAGAAGGGGATGAACACTCTCAGATGAGTGAAAATGAGGGAAAATGTGCAAAGGGAGGGCAGACATACATGTGCCACAGTTAAAACAACATTTGAAGATCATTTTCATGGAGCACAAAAAAAATCTTGCAAGAGATATAAAACATGCACAACATACCAATATTATAAAAGAAAGGCAAGTAAATGCAATAAAATATGAGCTAGGGTAGAAAATAGCCACAAAACACAACTTTTATTGCTTCCAATGAATGCACAGTCGATTACAATGGTGGAAAAGGAAAGAATCCACATGCAATTGAGCTCAAATCTGAGGCCTGCAACTCAAAATGCAAAGGAACACTACTCTGAATAATGCTCTTGCAATCCAAGAGGGTCCAACCTTTACAAATGAGCATTATTCAACAATATATAGAAGAATGAGGAGAGAAGAGAGGGAAAAGAGAGGGAAAACTCAATTCCCAATCACAACCACCAACAACATACAATAAATGCCTTCAAATCCGCCTGCAGCTCTGTCAAATCCACCTCCCACATCAGCTTTCTTGTGGAAGAAGGAAAGAGGCCAAATCCCATGAAATCTGGGTGGTTGAGTCAACTGGAAGTGTGCATTAATGACCTGAGTCATGTTTTCCCATTTTCACCTACCAAATCCCACCAAAATCTGATTTTGAAAAGCCTAGAATGTAGCCCACATCAACAGCTTTCCAATGAGACTAGGCACACATGATTTTGAGCTTTGTGGAAGAAGTTATGGTGATTTGAAGTTTTGTAGTACATGCAAAGAAACACACAAGACACATGGTGTGATTTGATTGGTCGCAGGAGTCAGACTGATTGTTTGTTTGTTTTTCTGCCACGTGTCGCGCCCTCATTCGCCATAAGGATCGGTGCACAACTGGTACTTTTCAATTTGTCCACATGAGATGCACTTTATTTGACAAGTTCCCAGGTGGACACGTGGCACGCTAGGATTGGCGTTGAGGTTGCAACCTTGGGTGCATGCACAGGGAGCATGAGGCATGAAGAAGTTCGCAAAAGAGTGTGCGAGGATAGGAGGAAAGGGATGCATATTTGTTAAGGTATGCAAATGTGTAAGAGAAAGCAAAAGGGCATCTGACAAAGAGGAAGAATGTGCAAGAGATGGAAGTATATGGCATCGCGAAAGAGGTGCCAAGAGGGAAAAGGGAAGGCGCACAAAGGAAAACAAGAGGAAATGTGAACACATGCAAGGAAAAAAATGCAAAGGGAAATGAGTGCACACGTAAGGAATGCGCGAGACTCTGAGGGAGAAAAGGCACATGTGCAGGAAAGAGCTTGTCGGGGACTTGCAAAATAGAAGGAAAGTCAGCATAGGTGTGCGCCAAGAAGAGTGTAATGATTGGAAAGAAAGAAAATGTGCAAGGAGTACGCGCAAAGGGAAAGGGAGGGAGATAGTAGAATAAGGGAGGAAAGCGAGAGCGCATAGAAGGTGCGCAGAAGAAAGCAAAGGAAAGGGGAAGAACAAGGGAAAGAAGTTAGGGAGAGCACGCGGGTGCGTACGAAGAACTGCAACCAAGAAATTGCACCAAGGAAGAGAATCTAAAGACACATGCAACCTAAAAACTTTGAATTGCCAGAGCCAAAATGGAACTGTAATTTGTCAAAATAACCAAGGGAGGTTATTTTGGACAAATACAACTTTTGTAAAATTGACTTATGTCACTTAAAGTTTTTATTTCTTCATTGAGATTGCACTTTAAGTTGAAAAGTCACATGGGAATGTGAAGAGTCGCTTCCTTTGGATATAAATTGTAACATTCTCTCCATTCCAAAGGATCATTTTTTGCTCCTTCTAGAGCATAATGCATTCTTCCATTCTCATCTAAGTAATTTTCCTCCATTCTCTCTTATTCACTCAACTGGATGTATATGAATTCCATAAAGAAAAAAGGGCTTTATACCTGTTGACAATGGATGAAAGTCAACTTTTGAACTTTGTGTCAATCTTTGCTTTTGTTTCATGTTCTTTACATAAGTTGTGTATGTTTTCATGTCTTCTAATTGAACTGGAAAGATCTCTGCATTGTAGTTAGTGAAATATGGGTTCAGCTTGTTAATGCAATTCCTCCTCATTCTCCTCCACTCGCTCACCTATATTTTCCCTCTCTGATATCGGTGTAGTTACAACAAGGGTGTTTCTGCACATTCCCCGGTCTATGATCAACTCGAGAGTTAGTTTAGTGTATAGTTTTTCAAGATTTTAATAAATGGAAGCTGCCCCATCTTGAAGCAAAGAGACCTAGTCCCGCAAGCATTGATGAAATCCCCATTTTGTCCTCGACAAAATATTTCGCCAAGAAATCCCTTTTTCATTTTTAAGAGTAAGAATATGATGTGATGATTACAATTTGAAAACAATTATGTCATCTTTATATTTCAATGACGTTTTTTTTAATATCATTTTATATTGGAGGTCTAAGGTAAAATTTGAATGTTATGACAATAAAGACTCGTGTTCAAAACATCAAGGGAATGGTTTGTAATTATGGGAGTCCCACAAACTCCTTGAAATCTATAATAAAACCCTCATTAATGAAACAAATAATTCCTTCTTTATATCCACAATTTTATCATTGGAGTGCATGTATACACATAGCGTCTATATTATCAATTCCCTGAATAAAAACATCCTTCTTTGGATCCATGAGTTTATCACTAGGGTGAATATGTACACATGGCGTGTATACCAATGGTAACCTGATGAAAAATATCCTTCATTATAACCATAAGTTTGCAGCTTAAAGAACGGTTCTTTATATCTGCAATCTACAATGAGAATTTTCTCGTTGAACTTGAGACCTAACTAATAACAAAATAATTGCTTCTAAAAATGTTAATAGCTATTTCTTACTCTTTCTTTGATGGTGGGTATGGTTTAGAGACTCATTTGTGAAAATTCTATTTTGATTCAACATTTGGAGATTTGGCTCCCGAGTCGGAGAGCTTTTTTTTTTCACTCCAAAGGTTTTCTTAAACCTTTTTTTTTGCATTAGACCATGTTAACAAAGCACTATTTAGTCCATTGTTTAAGTGTTTGTCTTTATACATCATAGGTTCTTGGCAAATATATACATTTCAAAATCGCTAAAATACAATCTGCTTCAGCCCACATTTGGCAACATTTACAGTTAGTAGAGTATCGCTAACTAGTTACAAAATCAAGGGGTGCAGAAGAGAGAAGAAAAGGTCAGTAAATTCCTTTCTTATTGTCCCTGAAAAATGGTTACATACGAATGTCAACTCCCAAGCTCAGAAAGCAATTAAAATAAATTTTGCACTCTTTAACACAATATGTATTTTCCTTTCCCAGTGATATCATCACAGAGCCTGCAACCTTCAGATACATCATTCACATTCCATGGCCATTGTGCATAATCCTTCCTGCTCTGGGACTGAAAGATATTGATCTCCAGGATCAAAAAGATACCTCCTGTTGTAGACATTGATAACCCTTGTTGCATTACCTTGATGATCCTCGGATGACGTTGAGTTTGTTTTTAGATTACATATGACTTGATCTCGGACCTAGGAGATATCTGGTGGACAACACTGTAAATTGCTGGAATTTACACGTGATATATAAAACAAAATATAAACAAGAAATCAAAAATTAAAATGATGTCTATTCATGAGACAGAATATAGATCTGTAATTGAAATTTTATTGGTTTGAAGTTCTCTACATGGCACCATTGAAAGAAGTTCTCTACATGGCAGTATTGAAAGAAATGAATGATCGCCCATCTTGAATATCTTCTCTATGTATGCATGTACATATGAATAACAATGCCCAAAAGGCAGAGAACCATTCAAATAGATAAAACGGTTGCCCTTCCACATGTGCCCCCTTGTCTTCTGTCAGTTACAGGTGAGCTGCATCATGGCATAAAGTTCAGTCCTCATATGGGAGACTCTGCACCACAAGGGAAGCAGAAAGAGTTGTCATCAAGGAGACATGGTGCTTGCATTATCACACAACTAATGAAGATGTTTATACTGCAACTGATGCAGAACTGTACAGGCCTCAACTAAGTAGGAGCCTGGTTCAGGTGTTGGGGCAGACCACAGTTTTGAGTTTATTATTGACACTGGTCATAGAAGTAGAGCTGCCACCTGGAACATGGTTCATATAAACTCAAGTGCCTGTTAAGGATCTTTCATTGTCATGTATTGTAATAGTTTGTATGAACCATATGTTGAAGACCTTTTAGCACCTATACCATAGTCGCAACTTTCGTACGGAGAGTATTAAACGGTGGACACAAGATATGGAAAAAAAAGTCCATAGAAAAACTACGATAAATATGGAAAGAAAAGGATAATTTGTATATATAAAAAATATGATAATTAATTAATATGGTGCTCACTATGCACTTTCACTCTCTAACTGCCCTTAATATGGTGCGGGCTACTATAAAAATAGAAAATTCTAAACAAATGCCCTCAATTCCCTGTAATTCCTCACTTTGTGGCTTTTACGGTTTGGTTTCCTGAGTTTCTGCTTTTTCTAATTTTTAAAAATTAAATCCCGAAAATTTCGGAGTTCCATATGGTGGACACTGCAAAACGCAAAAGTACGGTAAAAATCTAAAATACGGCCGTATTTGGTAACCATGACCTATACGGTTCCATGCGGCTAAGTCCTTACCATATATCTATATATTTTTGGGATCCAGTTAATTATATTGGGATTCTTGCCACTCAAAATGCTTACCAACTATACACAAACAAAAAAAAAAACTCATTTTTTATGAATCTGATAACAATTTAATTTTTTATATCATTAATGACCATTATTTATTGTTTAAAAAAAGGTTTTCTCATGTTCAATAAAATCAATAGATTTCAAGGACTGGAGGATGTATCAATGTGTTCCATGGGCTCTATTTATCTCTGCACCCAAAAAAGTCAAAATTCTAGGTAATGGATAGTAGTCAAAAAGAACTTAATCACTGATAAGGGTTTGTGAGTGTACAAATAGAAAAAAATGAATCTCATGGAGCTGACGATTTGTAAGGTATGTACACTCATCAAAAGTCAATAAAACATCCATCCCTATGCATGAAGGAAACCCTTGTGGCAGGGCGTTTCTCTTGTGGTTGCATTCCAACCGTATTTGAGGAAACAATTATGCAAAACAAACAACATGAGAGCATGGATAATATATACACAAAGCTTTTCACTGACAGTGCTGAAGATGATCAGGGCCATAAAAGTCTGGGTCTCATTAATCATCTCAGAAATCAGTTACAAAGGAGAAATTCTATAGTGAGCCATCTAAGGTCTTTCTCATCCAGGAATGATTAATGTCTTGTATAATTCCCTGGGAATACTGATATATCCATATACAACATAACTTGAACTCTTATCTATTCTAGGTATCTATCCATTTTTCCATAGTCAAGTCCCAATTGTTGAAATCTATGTACCTGCAAAACAATTAAAAGATTTGGGATCTCAAATATGGTAAACTAAGCATTCCCAATGTTTCAGGCAACTGATCTTCCATATTGATCAAATTTACAGGAACTGCAATCATAATCAGGTATCCCCATACAAGAATTTTTCTGGAAGTGTGCTTTCAACTTTGCATCATTTTAAATGTGCCTGAATATGATTTCAGGACTAACCAATCACAAATAGATTTCCAATCCTAGACTTGATATAGCAAACAAGTATGAGCAATAGTCATGTGGATTATATTCTCAACATCTAATGACTATTAATTACTTCGAGATGGTTGGTATAACATGTCCACAACAACATGACATAAAACAAATTCAGCTGTAGCCACTTTTCTCTGCAAGACGGTCAATTGATTCAGAACATGTATGTAGATATATGAGAAGTATACTATCATAATATGCAGAGAAACAATACTAGAATACCTTAATAAGATACTGTATGGTAATTGGCTACAGACAACTGAAATTGATGTGCATAAAAATTCTAATAATTATAAAATCCACTGATGTAACAATTACAAGCAGTCTAAAGTTAATGTAAAGTAACTTCTAAGGTCCATGATGTGCACGTGCATCAAAGAAAGGAAGGCAATCATTCTCTAATCTTGCAGTTTTTCCTCCAGAAATATGCATGGTCACAACTAGCTTTTGAAGGTGCGATTCTATTCTTCTTAGTGCCCACCCATTTTTCCATTTAATGGACAGTCCATCATTCTCAAATCTTGCAGTTTTTACTCTGAGATGTATAGATTAACTTACAGCAAGTTGTTTTTGAACTCAAATGTCGATTCAGTCTTATCCATCCATGTTAATCCCATCCAGATTAGCAGTTGAAAATGCCTGACAATGTACCTGAAGCTTTTAAAATGCATTATTCAAATCTAATTCAGTAGGCAGACTATTAAAACTTTGCATGGAAGGGGATTCTAGAAAACATGGAGTCATAAATGAAAGATCAAACTCACACAAACTGCAAGAGATAACCTAAAGAGCAGAAAATTCAAAATGAATTCTAGGCGTGTGTCATCATCTTATGTGCATCCAAATGAATCTTCATAATGAGATCGCTAACCATTTTTTCAATTCAAAAGAAAGCTTATTGCTAGTAATCAGATCAGACTGAAATATATAGAAATACTTTGAAATAGCATGTTTACAAGGAATTCGTGAAGATGGAAACTAGCATCTCTCTCATGCGAAAACAAATAAATGAATCTCAGAAACTTCAATATCCCTGGATTGCCCTCACAACTGTACAATCATTGATATCTAATAAAACTTGAAAATGGTATTTCACAGACATGGTACTTTCTTGCTGATCCTGAAGTCTTGAAGATTAATTGACACATAGCATTGTAGTTGCCATTCATGTAAAACAAATTGAATGGCAACATTTCAAATTTCACCAGATGAATGTGATTGAAGCGATTGGACGCTATGTATGATACATGCAGCAAAAATGGCCAACTTTTTGGAAGTACAATTGAGCTGAGACTGCCTTATTTTTCAGAGTCACTACCAAGCCGGACAGCAATTCAAGGCATAGCCCTCTGGTGGAAACCCAACAAGGGGATTTCTTTCTATTTACCTTATGATATTGTTCAATTTTTGTACTCCTAAGTGATAGATGAAGACCTTGATCCCAGTCTTAAGAAGTAAATTCAACCAGCTGGCTGAGAATGCTAGTGGAAGTGTCATATTTGTTCAAATATACCTTCAATTATACATTTCCTTTCCCTGACTCAATATCGCTCTTGAAAAAGAGTCACCGAGCCAACTATTCTATCATGCATCAAAGAAAACTTGCAACATCAAAAAAACTTTAACCAACTTACAGTGATTGAATAGTGATAGAGTTTCTGACTCATCTTATGCTTTTATCAATCAAAAATTAACAATCTCCGTGTCATGTGCAAATCACAAGTCCGTATTCTAGATTTAGAAATGACTGTCCAAGCAACTACAGAGATCCATAATCAGTTAGTTGTTATTTCGCAGACAGTATGTGTCCCATCTTCAGAGCATTTATCAGTGGTTCCCTCAAAAGATGCAGTGTAGACAATCTAGAAACCACATCTGCAGTTGAAATCACAATGGAAACTATGTTCTAAACATGCTTAATAGCATCCATGTTATCCAGAATAATACTGAATTCCAAGCAAATTTACTAGAAGTAAAGATCAATAAAAATGCTTTGAAATGTAGTTTTAGAAAAGATTCCAGAATACTGACAATTTTGAACAATTAAAATCATGCCCAAAATCGAATAAAGAATTTAGAACCATTGATATTGCTTTGGGATCATGGTTTGCTAAAGTCCAGAAAAATTGGCGTCCCTACACAAATTCTGATTAATGTTATTTGACTTTCACAAGACATTGTAGGATCCAATCATGGGTTCCTGAAGATGTTTTACGTGCTTAGCATGTAATTGCTGGCCTAAGAAGACAAATTGTTAGGAAGGTGAAAGCACTCAAAATTTTCTAGACAAATTAGCTAGAGGTTGAATGCTATTTATGAGCACCATGCTACAGAATATAACTAATATGTCTGATATTATCAACTAGAAAGGGTACTGCTTGCTTATTCAGAGTCACTTTCTACTCAGAACGCATTGCTTTCATAACCTGTTGGTGCTCTGCACGAATGTCATGGATTGAATTTGTTACAGGCCCAGAACAAAAAGATTTAAGGGGCATAAATAGTATAAGAGAAATTTGCATCCAATTGGTAAGAAAGGGCTAGCTCGATGTAATAACTAAGAAATTACCTTCTTATAAGCATTTCTAGAGAGTCCCGGAAGTTCGTACCGCTCTTGGAGGGTGGAATTTATTCATCTGAGCCAGCCATTCAGGACTAGCGCATTCTGCAAAAAAAACATACAATCTATAATAAGGTGCATACTGGCATTCAGCTTTCAGTGTGCTTAATTGTCCATTCTTGCCCGAGTATGTTGCATATAGTAACAATTTTCGTGGCATGTACTAGTTGCAGAGATTTTCTAAAGATGGAGTGCATAGGATCTATCTAAAAAGGATCCATAATCATTGCATAGTTCAGTTCTGGTAGACAGATTTGTGTTAAATGGGACTTCAAAGCATGCACATCTGCAGAGCTGTCCCGTACAGAAATCCGATTGTATTTGAAACTGTAAAACACATCTAAAAGATTCCTTCAAAAAGTATCATTGTCAAGACATTACTGCATTAATGTTATCAGAACTGTGATATGAAAAACTCTAGCAGAAAAAAAAGCCAACATATCGGGAAATACTATTTTAAAACAATGGGGAAATACTTCTTTAAAATAAATGAATAACAATTATGTAGACTCATATTTTGTGGAAAAAGGGCAGAAGAGTATGAGATTTTTGCAAACATGTTACTCCAATGTTTTTTTTAGATACTGCAGGAGTTAATGACCCAGTGACCTGGCACACTTGTAATGTGCTAATGCAGGGTGAGTCCTCCCAACCAGCTGTGTTAACTAAGGGTAACCGGTCCCTTGAAGGGGCTGGGGGATTCCAGATCCTGGGTGGGTCGGTCTGGCGATGCAACTCACGAACACCTCACTAATCTGGCCACACCCTTGTTATCTCTCCTGCTGCATGCCTCCACTCTATTGCTGAATAGAATGGACACTTTCATTAAAAAAAACGATCATTTTTCTACAGGTAGCCTGCAGAAAGAGCAAATTCCATTATGCAAGACATGATACTTTTAATTATCAGGCACTATCAAGGGGAGCAAGCCAATGGTGACCTGAATCTGCACTATCAAGGCAGTGGGGATGGGGGGATCCACCTTACCACTTGATCATAATCCTATGGACTAGCCAAATGGGCAATTTGTGTTTTGAAAAGATAAAACAACGAAGTTGTTTGTGTTCAACAAAATCCCCAAAATTGAAATGACATGAAAATGTAAATGCGCTAATGTGGGCTGTGTGTGAGAGAATGCAGTAAGTCAACTAGAGCACTATGGACTACTTCAACTTTATATACCTCACTCGAACTCCCAAAAAAGCAGTATACACCTTGAAACTAAGGAAGACTTGGAATCCTGCTCCACCTGCAAGGTAGTCACTTGTAATGCAAGTCACACATATCTCAACTGCAGACAGCAATTTGAGATATCATGAAAGGGGGCTAGTACTCTAATTTTTATGCCTCAGTCCAATGAAACTCTAGAAAATTGGAATCATTTCCAGAAAATTTCCAAATGCAACTACTGTTTTAGGAGGGATATTTTCAGCAGATGCTACCTAGGGACGGGGGGCTGCACTGACTTCACAGATTTATAACCAAATGGCAGTAAGTGTTCAATTTGAGAATTTTCAGACATAATTTCCCACAAAAGTATATGGGCGACAATTTCAGAAACTAATGATGGCTATCTTTCCGCAAAGGGCTTCTTAACTTTTACTTCACACTAACTCTGTGTGAAATTTTAGGCATGCCCCCTTGCATGTTACAACTAGATAAACTAATCTACTTGGGAATCCTAGTCTCTGACTATTCCATGACAGTTTTAATCAGTTTTATACTTGCATGACTCGAGGCATTACAACAACAATGCTATGATTTCAAACAAGCAATTAAGCAATGTTGAGAAAAAACACAAGATATACTCACATGGACTGCCCTTTGAATAGACTTGAGGCGCTTTTTGGGTTTCAATGGCAACCTTTGAGCCCTTTATTGCTAGAAAATCTTCCTCTATCTCGGCTAAGAGATAGGGTCAGATGGATCTTTTGGCCAAATAAAATGCTCCAAATTCAAGGCCTTGTTGTCTTCTATTGTGTTCGATTTGCATCTGTGTTATTGCTGCTCCTAGTGCACATGATATTATTCACGGGAAGCAGCGATCTGGTACCCCTTTGTGGACGAGGTGGAGAAGAAATAAAAAATGTTGTTACAGGGCTCGTTGCTATCTTTGTATCCCAAGCGCCGGCTTTGACTTGAAGGAGATCATCTTGTTGTGTGGGGATTGTAATTGCTGCTGCAGCAGCCGTAGCAGATGCTTCTTTATCTGCTCTAACAACATGCCTGTCCACACGAATGGTGGATTTCTTCTCTGTAACTGCATGCTGCTCTGCTTTAGTTGTGGCTTGCCGCATCTCATTCTCTTGCGAATTCCCCATTGCGGTAAAAAATTTCCCACATGAAATTGGATTACCTCTCTACTTCTGCTGACATCTCCATTTTAAAGAAACACCACAATCTTTCTGAAAGTGAATCTGAAACAAAAAGAAAACCTCTGGAATCCTTGGATGTCAAAGCAGAAAACAGAGAACTTAATGACTAAAAAGTCTTGAATCCTTGGGCTTAAAGTATAAACCCAGAATTTTTTTACAGCATTGCACGCAAGAAGATTCCTCAATCTTAAGGCTTAGAGCATATACTAATGAAAAAGCCCCCCTAAATCCTCCATTTTCGAAGAAAAAACGTCATATTTGTGCTCCAAATTATAAAATTCCTGACTACAAAATTACAAAGATGCTGTCAAAAATTCATGACGTCCTCTTGACAAAATGTTCCGTATGGAAACCAAAGATGCTGTCAAGAATCTTCAATTTTTACCCCTCGGCCAAACTTTTTGGCAATATATAAATAAAGTCTATTCAGGTCAGATAGGAAACCTAATTGCATCAACAAGACTTCCACTTCATCAAAACGGAGGAAAACAGATGATCTCGAACCTGCACAAAAGCTATCAAACCTTCAGAGCTCCAGAAAAGAGCAAATCAAATGATCTTTGCCAAAAATCTACAACTGTTAAAAGATTCTGGCCATTTTTTGTACAAAATTGAAAACCAGATTGCATGACTAAGATATATGGAAAATGGCAACGAACCGTAATATTTCGTGGGTCGGTTGAATTCTTATCAGAAAATTTGAAATAGTGGGCCAGATGCTCCAAGATTTAGCTCGTTATGAAATCTTCATAATGCGTAGAAGAAGATTCAGTGCACAAAAGATCTTATACGCCGCTTCCTTCCGAAGCAACTTCATTCCATATTTCTTCTCCAGTCCGCCTCCTCCTGCTACTCACTAATTTCTCCTCCCATTGTATTGATTTGTAAGTTTTGTTACTTGGATTGAATGGTATATAAGTTTCTTTTTTTTTGTAATTTATTTATTTTGCCTCCAACGTTTTTATATATTTTTAAATCTCACTTCGAAATTCTTTGAAACCCCAATCAATATGCGGCCTCGTCTCCACCGTTGGATTAAAAACGATCGATTGGGATGAGTCAGCGAACTTTACTTATAAAGTTCGTTAGTTGTTTATAATGGTAGCCGTCGATACTTAGTAAAATGACACGTGTTGATACCACACAAAGTTACTGTGAATTTATTTACCAATTCATAAAAGAACTTTAAAAAACCTATTTATTTTCAATAATAATAAACTATTTAGGTTCCAATATTTACCAAAGCTATTGGATATTTCAAATGATTTTCTTTTATATTATATATTTTTAAAAGTATATATTTGATTAAAGGTCGTTTGGTTTATTGGTGAAATTGTTTGGTTCACATAGATACTCTCAAGGATCAATTTTTGTTGAATGGAAAGGCGCCCAACACTTTGACTACCTAGTTATATGTTTCTTCTAATTTAAAAATATATATATTAAAGAAATAAATTTGAGACATTCAATCAATATATAATTATATTTAGATATTTTTCAAATTTAATTTTTTTTTTAAAAATTGAAGAGATAAATTTGAGACCTTATCTTGTAGGTTTATAAAGGGAGGAATTCATGTAAAGTCTATGTTATTGAAGGAATTGTTTTTTTATTTGTGAAATTTGACCAATTGGGTAAGAGATTTGACTTTTTGATTAGGAGTTTTTTGGGGGGTTAGATTTCTTATTTTAATTGTATTTAATTGTCATAAAATATATATTTTATTATTTTAAGTTGGAAATGTTTTTTTTTAGAATAGTTTTTTACAATTTTAAATATTTTTATTCGATCGAAAAATTAATTTCATGTTGATTTGTTGGTTTGGTTTGTTGTAACATATAAATTGAATATATCGTGATCCAACACCATACATGGCATACCCAAAAGGTGTTTTATACTAATCAGTCAAACACTTGCTTCAAATGTCAATCATTTGAACATAAGATTTTGGTTTGTATATTATTAACCGAGCGTAACAAAGTCATTTCAAAGCCATTTTCTAGGATCTCTTAGACAAATGGTGATGATGCTTAGACCATTGTGGGTCAAATGTCTCCAACCCATTGGCAAGTATTTCTAAAAATGTTAAAATACACACTAGTTAAACCCCAACTCTGCAGAGCTCTGGTAAACCCTCAATGTCCATCCTACTTATGCAAACATAGGTTAATACGTCAACTTCCAATAAGTTCGTTCAAACTCAATGCAATAGCCCACCCCCGACTACTAATGCTCCCATTATTTCTCATACCAATATTTGAACATGCATATAAAGTATTAAAAAATAGATCAGTCAGATCATGTGCCAAATATAGATGCATAGTTGAACAAGAGTGTGCTTAGCTTTTTGAATGATCTAGAAACTTATTTATGTGTGATAGGGGTATGAACTGGGTAGAAATATTCTACATATGTTTTGTCTCTAATTTTGGAACAGTATTGTGCTCATGAACGATACCATTTTACACAGAATTGGACCATTTAATGGTTTGGTCATGTTGCATGGTTTGATCTTGGTTACAAATGAGACTATAACTTCTAGGACCTCCGCAAACAAATGGTATATGGTTCACCATGAGATATTAGGTTTTGGTCATGAGTGAAACCCTCTAGACTTAAACACCTTGATTTGAAACCTTAATCGTTGGTTTAAACCATGCAAAAATATTATTAATTGGGTTGAAACGCAATTCATATGCCACCTACGTTGGCACTACTATGAAAATGCCTTAAACCACACGTAGTTCTCCACCTAGATATGTGACATAATATTGCATGGATGCAACTATATTTGATAATTTGACTTCTTGATCATTGCTTTATATTGAATTGACTTGTTTGTGCTTGACTTGACTTTGTGGGCTCTTAATTTAAGAAGTTTAACTCTTGGACTTAGTTTAGAATTCTTTAGACCTGTGTAGAGGTTGCTCCTAATGTATATTTTTGCTTTAGAGAAGATTAGGAGAGATTTTGCTTATGTTTTAGTGATTCGTACTTGAGGAGCTCGTAAAAAAGCAAGATGAGTGGCAATAAAGTAAATGAATATCGTAGAATTGCTTGTATAGGGTTACATGAATACAATTTGAATTAAGGCCAACCTATAGTGGATATGTCAACCCATTAAAGGTACATAAATTGGAAAATTGGCCATTGAGTGCCCCAAGACAAGACCATTTTTTCCAAGCTCAAATTGTTGGATGATTTGGTCTAGAAGTGAAGGGATGGTACTATGGATCTCTATGTAAAATAATCAAGGAATAATGGACCTCTTGTGATTGATATAAGATATTTCTGTATAAGTAGCTGAATAATGTAATGAAGAAGAGCAAGATCTTGTAATAGGACTAAGGATGGACTATTGATATAACAATGAAACTCAAAATAAGTGCACACGTTATGATTAAATGAAATTAAGTCAATGCTAACATTTTGAAGTGCTAAATTCCCAAATTTAGGTGTTTACATTTGCCCCTCTTTAAGCTAGGAAATGAAATTTCTTGAGTGAAATGAAAATATATGTGCGTGTGTAAACATACTTTGTCTTGATTGCTTGATATGTTGGACTGGTTGCAAGATCCTAAAAGTGAAACCTACACCATAGGGTGCAGTATGTCCACGTATAGAAATAATTCAACTTTGAGCTCTAAATTGAAATTGAACTTGAAACTTGAAACTTAGAATTGAACAAAACATAGGAGTGCACATGGTTAGCCTTGTGAATGTAGGAGCTTCTTGATGAAGCATTTGAAAAGAGGGATTGAGATTGCACCTATGGAGGATTTGAGGGTGATCAATGCCCAATTTGTAAAAGAAGGATGAACCAAAATGAGGCTGGGTGCCACTTGACCCAACATATAATTAACCATAATGGAGGTAGGAATGTTGCTTGGCCCAATGTACACCGAAGTAATAAAATGAAGTTAGGTTATCTCTTGACACAACTTAGTCCTAAGCTAAAGAGATGCGAAAATTTTGTCAAACCCAAGGTATCACTAGAGCTCATCTATACTAATTTTGGTGTCACTAGATATGTAAACTGGAGTGACAAAAATGGTGTCTCGGGGTATCACTATACCCACAACAAATTCATACACACAGAGAATACAAATCACTTTTAATGATTCTAGAATGTGTTACTGTATAAATTTGTTAGGGAATGAAGTATACTCATGCCTCCTATTGTGCATTATATTAGTGCTTTTGAAAATTTGAAGATGTAGAAATATGTTCATGCTTGGACCATGCCAATTTGATAATGTGAAGGCATGTTAAATAGAAAAATCTGTAACTGAATATTGTATAATTAGATCATTTATTTTCTCATATATGCAATTATGATAAAAACATTATTCATGCCTAAACCATGCCAATCTGATATCTGAAGGCAATGTTCAAACTACTAATTGTGTAACTTGATACTATATAATTAGTTTTTGTTATTGTCACCACGCCCCTTGCATTTTATCATAAGAAGATTGTAAAATATGCATTTAATCCATGTATCATGTCCTATAGACACTTAGTATATGCTATTGATATTATATCATTATCACATTATGCTTTTGTTAGGTTGTTATATACATGAGTTTTGAACAATGGAACAAGATCTTTAGTGGCAACAGTCTTATTTTGTATTTACTCTTTGTGACTTCTATTGAACCCCATTTCTTACTATATTCTTTGTCTCTTTGATATTGATTTTGAGTCACCTTATAAAGATCTCTAGAATTCCATATCCATTTCATTGTTATTTTATCATAAGTTATATTCCAAGACCATATTGAAACAAGGTCAGGACCGTTCATATGATCTTAACCATTGTGTACAATTTTGGCCCCTTTTAATTTCCACTTGTTTTCTCTTTATGGGCCCATTTGTCACTCTTTTTCTTTTGGATTATATCTTTTGGGTCAATTTCCCACCACTAAGGTCCTAATTTCAAAGTAAGAACTCATATATACAAGTCTAACCTAATTATTTATTATCTAGCAATCACCTATCTATCTACCACATACTGAGTTGAAAGAGCAAGGACTACATATACATATTGCATACACAACATAGGAGGGCATAACTCAAATTTTTCATCTGCACACAAGGGTTTCTATTGGGATGAAGTAGCATAGCCCACTATCAGTGTTGAGGCACAAGGGCCAATCTAGGTCAAGGGATAGTTGCATGCACCTTTGCACAAAGCACTAGGAGAACTACATTGAGTCTGAAATGTAGTGCAGTGCTTGGTGACTCACATACGGGGTGACCGTCAAGGTCAGTCTGACTCAAACATTTGCATAGTTTTTTAGATATAATGATTTCTTGAGTGTGTTGCAAGATAGCTAGGGTTTTTTTTGCAGGTTTTAGGTGTGAAATATAGGGTTTCATGTGAATTTGAAGATATCAAAGAGTGAAAAAATAATGACACATGACACCACAAGTTACAGATCCTAACCATCTATAGGTGCAAAAACATATTGGTTAGGTTAGAAACATACCATATGGTCAATTATTCTGTATGGTCCTGACCAAAAGCTCTATAACTCCAGAAAGTGATTGTTCTAGTTCACAGAACTCTTCTCTTATCTCAAATCACTCATCAGACACATTCTTGATTACTTTCTAAACCAGCTAAGTGCCTCTTTCCATCTTGTTTGCTGATTTAATTACAAAGTACTTGAATGATATGGTTGATTGCTATGTTGTATATTATTCTATGATTATCTAAAACATAAATTGTACATATTCATTAGTTTAGTCTCTATAGTATCAATTCAATCATAACCCAATTAAATTAATCTAAAAATTAATTAGGGTAAACATTTTGGTGAACCCACTTTTGATTGAACCCTTCACCTAATCTAGGATCTTCTTAGTTCCTTGTGCATTAGGCATGTTGATCTCAAAACCCTAGGGTTGTCTTAGGGCATGTGTGTATTGTTTCTAGGAGTATTCTTCATCCTTTGTGACCATGGCTTGTTATAGGGCTTTACAAAACCACAAGGGTTATCGTCCCTCTAACAAGGTCCATACTACTTCTCGTTTTGTAAAATATCCTAACATTTCTAAATTAGTTCCTATCTATCATACTTGGTTGATGGTTCTACCACTTTGTCTACAAGCCAGAGTTATTGTTATGAGGCCCTTCCACTTTCTCATGGTTCCCCTCTAGTAATGGTGTTATTGGTAGTCTTATTTACCTTTCTCTCATTAAGGATGATCTTATATTCAACTATGAATAAGAGGATAATCGTATTGTGTTTTCAGATAAGCCACCTCACTTTACTAATACACCTTAGACCTTTCCTCCTACTTCACCTACAACACCACCCGAAAATCTAGTGGATCTCTTCAAACATATTGTAATGTTATCCCTAGTCTTGAAGGTAATATAGATGCTTGGGAAAGTGATGGTGACCAACCACCTTCCCCTTCACCCATTTCTGCCCCACTTCAGGCCATAGATCCTATAGAATCTAGTGATGATGAAAGTATATCTCTCACAAATGAGGATGATATTCCTTCCATTTTTACATTGATTGATGGTATTCCATGTGTTTATGATAGTGATTCAGAATCAAACCATAGTGAATTCCCTAGTGATGATATAAATGATGAACATGATTCTACTTATGTTTCTACTCTTCCTCTCGAATGTAAAAATAATGATAGTAGTTGTACCATTTTTATGCCTTTTGCACATGCTTCTACCAATTTTGTTCCTTCTTCCATTGCATGTGAAAAGAAATGATATTACTTGCACTATTAATGTTTATATTATTATTCTTGAATGCAATAATGATACAATTGATTCTACTCCACTTTCATATGATACAATTGATTCATCTTCTATTTCTACTTATTCTCTTAAAATAAAATGTAATAATTGTATTTCTCTTTCATTTTTCAATGATAAATTGCATGATAGGGTTTTTATTTCTTATAATGCAAATATTGATATAAATTGTTTAACATCTTCTCATGTTATGGGTAATTTACCTAAAAATAATGTTTGTATCCCTTTATATCCCAAACATGATACCAAACTCATAGAATCCCAAGTGTTGCTAGAGGTATTGACACATGATACACTACCTCACATTACTTTTAAAATAAATAATGTCCTCATGGCTACTATTTATGGTAAAGTTCAACCCTTGAAAGAACCTCTAGAAACATATTCCATACTGCCTCAGGAATTTATCTCTCTTATACATGCATTAGGAGACATATAGTGTGTTTTCATGCAAAATGTTTGGCATGAAAAATTGAAACTTTTAATCATGAAAACTAAACCCATAAGTCATTGTGAATCCAAATCCTTCCTAGGCCATCGTGCCCATAGTTTCATCCTCACTAAAGATTAAAGGAAAGTGATAACACAAATTTTAAGTGTGTTTCAGTGTGTAGGGAAGAGTGCCTAATGTGATCTATGAACTAATTGAGATTCGATGAAAGACAACTTCCTCCAGAGCCCTATAAAGGCCATTTTTGGCCATTTTATAGCTAAGTCAAACACCCTATAGAATTCTACAGGGAAAATTTAAATAATTTAAGGGTGATGTAGGATAACATTGAAGGTGTCTAAAGTAGTTTAGGAAAATGTTTTGGAACAAATTTGAGCCAAGAACAAATTTTGCACCATCGGGTGATTCTGGGTGTAACTAATTAATACTCTAATAGAGAAAGCTAAATTCTTTGGATGATTCTTGGATTTATAGAGGGAGTTAGGAGGAAAAACAATATTCATAGGAAATCTCTTGTAATCTTCTACAATATAGAAACATGAACTTTGTTTCAAGACTCAAAGATTTCTTGAGCTGATTCAGAATAACAACTGCTCTTCTTGGTCAAAGATGGAATAATGCCTTAAATTTTAAATTTAAGGAATATTTGGATCCTAATAATGGTACCAATGATCTCATAAATGTGTTTTGGAATCAAAATCAAATAAAATTTGACCCCAAAACACTTTCCTATTCTCTCATGGAGAAAATTCCACTTTGAGTGTCCCGATTGGGACACGGTGGGTGATACCAGCTTCCCAAAAGTGGTCAAGTTTCACATTTTTCACTCAACTGATGTCCCCTAATGTCACCCAAGGGACAAAAGGGAACAAGGAGGACACAATACTGTGACCCCTATCATGCCAAATTTACGTCACTTACTCCTCACCACTTCTACCCCTAAGTTGCATAACTCTTCTCCACTTACCCTCCTTCATGATGGATGACCCTCAAGCTGCACTTTTTGCACTTAGTTGTACCCTCTATCCCCCAAGGGATAAAGGAAACAAATGGGACATAAAAGTGAGACCCACTTCTCCATGCATCCCCTGGTCACCACAGAACCACCTCTCAGCCCTCCGGAGCTCATTTGCAGCCCCTGCTCTCACCCAAGTCACACTTTTTCACTCTATGCTATCCCCACTGCCACCCAAGGGAAAAAGGAGATATGGGGGAAACAAAAGTGTGACCTCCCTTCTCCACTTCAACTCGTCCCAACCCCGACTACAAAGCTATGGTCACATGTGAGTTAAAAAACATGTATAAATAAAACTAACTCTCTATCTCTCCAAAAAACTTAGCCATTTTTCCAAGACAAGGTGTTGTTGAAATACCCTTATAACCTCCATTTTTAACAAGACATGCTTATCAAATTTCACTATACCTCCATAACTAGAAAAATGAATAATTTCTCATAACTCCTCAACTGTGCACCCTTTTCCCATGAAAATTTTCCTATGCATTCCTCTCCAAAACGTCTTTAAGCTGATTTTGTCAAAGCAACCCCATTGATGATTTTTATTATTTGGAGCAGAAAGTCTGAACTTTTCAATCCCTAAAGTTTTCTTTTCAGATTTATGGAGATCTAACTGATGAAAAACCTTGAAAAATTAGAAAAGAGAACCCTGGAGCAAAACAAAAACTTTTGAGAGTGTTATTATTGCAAAACAACACTCGTAAGTCCCCTTTGTAAAATATAGAACGTGTACATGGATGTGCATGTATAAAAATAGTAAGTTTCCAAAAAACAGTAAATACTCAACATTCTCAACACTCCACATGAGTAAGAAACATTAGAAAGGAGAAATGGTGAAAAATTACTAAAAATAGAAATCCTAGATAGGACTTGCTAAACATAGAAAGTTTTGTAATTGAGTTTAGAAAAATCGTGGCAACTCCCATTCTGTCTATATTATTTCTTTTTGATAATATGGAGTTTAAATATTCAGGTTTGGAATCCATTTCAACCCTAATCACCAGAATATCCAGGTGTGGGAGACAGTGATGTCACTCACATGGATCTGGAATCCTTGAGAAAAATGATTCTCAATGGACCTTGTGAACCATTGGAAGAGAAAATATTCCAAAATTTACGCTTATATAACACATGTATAAAATCATATTAAATCTACATGACAGAGGTCCAAAGCATGTAATCCATGTGAACTTCCAGTAATTAAAACAAATAACTCTCTTTACACTTTGTTTCGAATTACTGGAAGGTTCACATGGATTACATGCTTTGGACCTCTGTCATGTAGATTTTAATATTGATTTATACATGTTTTTTATATAGCTTATGACTGCTACAGAGACTCCTCCATATATGCAGACTGTGGAGGCTGCTGTAGATACTGCCATAACATATGTACATCCACTAACTGAGGTACAATTTTTTAAATTTGTTAAATGCTGGAGGTTCATTATTTCTTATTAAACTTAAATCTACAATATCAAATTTTGTAGGTATATGTGAAATATTTAATTTAAAAATTAATTTATTTGTATGTAGCTTACCCTCATGAGTCTATTGTTGTCCCTGCGAACGCGTCAACAACAAATTGATAGGGATCATGACATTGTAGGTAAGATTTCACATGCATTTTACTAAATTGTACAAGTTTCTAAATTTTGATGTATTTAAAATTTTGGGTGTTAAAAACTTGTTGTTTTATGAATGTGCAGGTTAGGTTACAGGCATGCTTAGAGACACCTAGGACCACATGGATGAAATCCGTAGTGGCATCTCCCTCCACTACATCCCCAAGTCGTGGACATGCTACTTCTAGCAGAGCGAAGAGAGGGAATATGTTTCATGAGTAGATTTATAGTCCACCTAGATGAACATATGTGGTCATGAGTAGATTCATAGTCCATTGTATATATATAGCCTTTTGCAACCGCATGTGGTCCCATATGTACATTCTTACACTGCTTAGTTTGAGATGTACACATGTACATTATGAACTTATACATATATATTTTCAGAGACGTGCATATAGAGCACACTTTGTTTGATTCTTATATATATATATATATATATATATCCATGTGTGTTGGTTTTCATATTTATGACTTTTTCAGTTCTTCTTTAACAAGCAATGTAACGTTGGGATGCATATTTCTTAACTTTTGCTTTATGGGTTTAGCATCTAATGGAAAACATTAATATTCATATTCTCATAATAATGCTATGAAAACATTTTTTTCTTTTGTTGAAAGTAAAGCTCCAAGAATTATGTTTTTTTTTCTTACAAGCACTATTTTGATCTGACGATGAGTTAAACAATGAGCTCTATGTACATAAGGGTAACTTTTTCTCTTGGTTATTACGTGAGATTGAATTTTGATGAAAAGAGATATGATCGTTGGAGTCAAGGTGTGTACTAATTTCTTGAAGGTGTCTGAGATCTATGTTTGTCTACACCCCTTAACTCATACTTGTGTTTTATATAATATTTTCTTATATGAGCAATGGTGATTTTGAGGAGATATAGGATCAAAATTCTAGCTGGTGTCTTTTCCAATTATTCTATTAAGTTGTATTAGACTTGTTGCGGAATAGGTAGGGGATTTAAATGGTATTACCAAACTAGAATGTCTTGTATCCACATCACAACTTTTCTCTAAGATCCTAATGGTATTTACTTGTTCATTAGATGAATGGACGCATCCTATAAGGGATTAAAATTGTTTATCATTTTTTGGATAGATGTAGGTAGTATTCCGATAGTCATTACAAGCTTGTCCATGATCTAAATTTTTGTTCTTTTTATGTCCATGGTTAGGATATATGGTTATTTGAATATACCCATCTTCTCGTTAGGACCATGTCTAAATTCTTTGCAAATTGTTGTAGCAACATATCTTTATCAAATAAGTAAGGAAATAGCTTTTTGTATAGATATTTTCTATTATGTCCTACATTTCTTTCTTGTAAAGTGGTTAGCATATTCTTCATTGAATGCAACTCAAGTGTTGAATCATTTTGTCCTTTGTGGGTGATATAGATAAGTGTATATAGAAAATCAGTAAATATAATAAATTAGTTCATGCATTCTTATTATTACTTGTTTATGTAATTGTTGCATAAAAACCATAGACAGTTAAATAAAAAGGCTCTAAAATCAAATCTCACCTGATGACCAAATGCGTATTTCAAAACATAAAACAATATATTTAAATGTGTGAATGCATAGTAGAAGATGACAAAATTAGATCATTGTATGTTATGTAAGCACAATCATTCTACTCTAAACTTGTATGTAATAGTTCAATGTGCATGCATGAAAACACCATGTTTTATGACATTTACTACAATATTCTAGTTGAGATTGTGGTGAATGGAAGGTTAAATAAGAACATGCTTAGAAATAACTCAATGTGGACTAGAAATAATAGAGCTCTTGGTGATTGGAAGGCTAAATAAGAATATGCACATCAATAACTCAATGTAGACTTAAGATATGTTTGTAATCCTATTATTGCTTGCAAATGTGTTCATTTACATATAAACATAAGCATATTTATTTTATTTTTAGTAATTTCAATGTACAAGGAAGAGGAATTTCTAGTTTATTTTCAACCATTTAAGATCCAGGGTTTATTCAATTGACATATAAAGTGTATATTTAGTTATTTCGATGCATATGGAAAGTTTGAATGTGCTTACATTCAGCTGCAAAACTATCAACATACCTTATTCATCCAAAATATAAGACATGATCCTATTTGGATTCAAATTATGATATTTTGGATGGATTATTCAATCTTGGAGGGATGGTTAATACTTTGCATTAATTCATGTAGCATTAATTATACACTTTGAAAGAAAAATGGCGAGACTAATAGAAATGTGTTGCATGTGCTGGCTTTAATGAGTCTAAGAAAAATTTTTGAGGAATAGTCTTTTTAAATATAAATTTACTTCTAATTTGAGCAAGACAACATAACAAGTTGTAAATTTATGTGCATAATGGTGGACTTATGGTATTCCTATTCAAGTAACCTAGAAGGTCTCTATTGCAGTAAAGGAGCTCATGAAAGAAAGATAGATCTAATTCAAGTTTTGGTCTTCATATGAATTAGATGCGGCTGGGCGTGTTTCAAACGTAAGTTTCAAGTTGTACAAACTTACAAATTTTTAATTTCATTTGATTGCACTAGATATATTGAATTATAATGATTTCACGTGTATGTTGGGTACATCTCGTATTAGACATCATTTTTCTGATTTTTGGCATACACTCAGACTCCATGGCACCTAGAGAGTCATCGTCTGCTCCGGGAACCTGAGGCATACTGGCATGCCTCTACAATGAGTTTACGCAGGTTGGTAAATTCTCTTCTACACTTTGTTTCTAATTACTGGAAGTTCACATGGATTACATGCTTTGGACCTCTGTCATGTAGATTTTAATATTGATTTGTACATGTTTTTTGTATAGCTTATGAGTGCTAGAGAG
The DNA here is from genome assembly GCA_019776745.2 of Taxus chinensis. NCBI lineage: Eukaryota > Viridiplantae > Streptophyta > Pinopsida > Cupressales > Taxaceae > Taxus > Taxus chinensis. The sequence continues at coordinate 4,042 of JAHRHJ020003495.1, read as the reverse complement.
ACTCCTCCATATATGCAGACTGTGGAGGCTGCTGTAGATACTGCCATAGCATCTGCAGATCCACTAACTTAGGTACAATTTTTTAAATTTGTTCAAATTTTGCAGGTTCACTACGGTGGGTTATTAAACTTAAATCTACAATATCAAATTTTGTCGGTATATGTGAAATATTTAATTTGAAAATTAATTATTTGTATGTAGCTTACCCCTCGTGAATCTATTATTGTCCCTGCGACGCGTCAACAACAAATTGATAGGGATCATGACATTGCGGTAAGATTTCACATGCATTTTAACTAAATTATACAAGTTTCTAAATTTTGAATGTCGTTGCTTCTGGGCTACTTCGTTGGGGCATATTCCCTTAAGAGCCCTAAGACCAAAATATTGTTCAACTTCTACGGGTGACTACTCGGACTTCAGTGGCACCTAGAGAGGCCTCGTCTGACCTGACACCTCGGCGTAGGGACCCTCTACAATAGATCTCTCTTGGTTTTTTCCTTCTCATTTTGGTGCTCTCACTGCCCTACTGTTTGCAAACGCGTGAAATAGTGCAGTTGGAGCCAGTGTATTGGTTGTTAAACACTATATTTTTCAAACGATGGGTCGTGGCACCAAACCGACTGTGTCGGCATGGCTGGGTGGCTAGGTGAACGCTAGAGGAGGTGGTATTTCGATGCGCGAAAGGGTCGTTGCTTCCGAGCTACTTCTTTCGGGGCATAATCCCTTAAGAGCCTTGAGACCAAAATATCGTTCAACTTTGACGGGTGACTACCCAGACTCCGTGGCACCTAGAGAAGCCTCGTCTAATCTGAAACCTCAGTGTAGAGACCATCTAAAATATCCTCTCTCGGTTTTTTCCTTCTCATTTCGGTGCTCTCCCTGTCCTACTGTTTACAAATGCGTGAAATAGTGCAGTTAGAGCCAGTGTAAGGTTGTCAAACACTATATTTTGCAAATAGTGGGTTGTGGCACCGAACCAACTGTGCTGGCACATCCAGGTGGCCAAGTGAACGCTAGAGGAGGTGGTGTTTCGTGCGCGAAAGGGTCGTTGCTTTCGAGCTACTTCATTCAGGCGTAGTCCCTTAAGAGCCCTGAGACCAAAATATTATTCAACTTCTACGGGTGAGTACTCGGACTCCGTGGCACCTAGAGATGCCTCATCTGATCTAAAACCTCAGCGCATAGGGACCCTATATAATATGTTGTCTTGGTTTTTTCCTTCTCATTTCAGTGCTCTCACTGTCCTACTGTTTGCAAATGCGTGAAATAGAGCAGTTGGAGCCAATGTAAAGTTGTCAAACGCTATATTTTGCAAACAGTGGGTCGTGGCACCAAATCGATTACATGCTAGCACATGTCCGAGTGGCCAGGTGAATGCTAGAGGAGGTGGCGTTTCGATGCGCGAAAGGGTCGTTGCTTCCGAGCTACTTCGTTCGGGCGTAGTCCCTTAAGAGCCCTAAGACCAAAATATCGTTCAACTTCGACAGGTGACTACTCAGACTCCATGGATCGTAGACAGGCCTCGTCTGATCCAACACCTCGGTGTAGAGACCCTATACAATATCCTCTCTCGGTTTTTTCCTTCTCATTTTGGTGCTCTCACTGTCCTACTGTTTACAAACGCATGAAATAGTGCAGTTGGAGCCAGTGTAAGGTTGTCAAACACTATATTTTACAAACGGTGGGTCGTGGCACTGAACCAACTACGTCGGCATGTCTGGGTGGCTAGGTGAACACTAGAGGAGGAATTGTTTAGGTGCACAAAAGGGTCGTTGCTTCCGGGCTACATCGTTCGGGCGTAGTCCCTTAAGAGCCCTAAGACCAAAATATCATTCAACTTCGACGGGTGACTACTCAAACTCCTTAGCACCTAGAGAGGCCTCATCTGATCCAACACCTTGGCATAAGGACCCTCTATAATAGTCTCTCTCATTTTTTTCCTTCTCATTTCGGTGCTCTTGTTTTCCTACTGTTTGCAAATGCATGAAATAATGCAGTTGGAGCCAGTGTAAGGTTGTCAAATGCTATATTTTGCAAACGGTGGGTCGTGGCACCAAACTGACTACGTCGGCACATCTGGGTGGCCAGGTGAACACTAAAGGAGGTGGTTTTTTGGTGTGTAAAAGGGTCGTTGCTTCTGGGCTACTTCGTTTGGGCATAGTCCCTTAAGAGCCCTGAGACCAAAATATCATTCAACTTCGACGGGTGACTACTCAGACTCCGTGGCACCTAGAGAGGCCTCATCTAATCTGACACCTTGGCATAGAGACCCTCTACAATATCCTCTCTCATTTTTTTCCTTCTCATTTTGGTGCACATGCGTATGTATGGTCTTGTAAACACTTGGGGAGGAGTCGTTTTCAAAATTTACAACATTTTCAAAATTTACAACTTTTTCAAAATTTACAACATTTTCAAAATTTACAACTTTTTTAAAATTTGCAACATTTTCAAAATTTACAACTTTTTCAAAATTTACAACTTTTTCAAACAATGAAAGCTTCTCTTAGCTTCGAGAATTTAAAATTCTCTACTAATAGTGCCAACCACGTGAAGGTGGAAGCTTTGTTGGCACCACTAACCTAAACATAAAAGTGTTAGTAAAAGAAATTTAAGTTTCAAATCAAAACCATATACTAGATCTATATATGTACAAAATACACAAATTTAAAATAAAATATATTCAAACTTAAATCTAGATCTTTAAACTAAAAAATTTATATATATATATATATATATTGAAAATAAATTATATATACCAGACATTCAAGCATTGTAAATTCATTCCAATGAACCATCAGGATCAAATCTACTCTGAATAGTAGACAAGATTGCTTCATGATCTGACTCTTGAACCTTCCAAAGAACCTTGTTATTAGGCCTTCCTCGATATCTATATAGCTGAATATTTGTCACTAGAACTAGATGTGAATATAAGAGTATTTTCCTATGTGTCTCAAAGTCTTCAAACACCCAAATAGAGGAGTTTTTTAATGGATACCGTCAAAGCCAAGTTCCAGTAACTACCACTGACCCTGTAGGATACTCAATATCTTCACCATCTATAATAGCAGAAGTCAACTTCTTTCTTTCCTCGATGCAACGACATAAGAAATATTTTGTTCCTTCTTCATTGTCTTCTGTCGCAATTACTGCAAACACATGTCCTACAAAAAAATAACCAAGGTTGAACAACTCAAATTTAAATTACATATTAAAATTTCAATGGACATAACTCAATACAAAAATTAAATAAATAACCATAAATAACTTGTCACACCAAAATCAAAATTTCGTCAAAGTCCTTGGATGTTGTAACTTCATCTAGAGAAACAAGTCGTAATGCTTGTGGAGGTTGATAACTAGGAAGCAGAGTTAGAGGCCTACAAATCCATCCTTCCACCCATTCTTGTGAATCACACTCAGCAATGACAAATTCAATACAAGATGCACAAAAACATGTCAACTTTCTTGTCCATATGGCCCACGAAGTAGCGTCTAAGCTACAAAATGAGTTCATATCACTGGACCTAATGAGTGTCATACAATCCTCGTAGTTAGCAATATTTTGTTCCTCTATCAACCAAAAATATCTGTGAACTTTGAAATTTTCTTGAGAACCTCGGGCCATGTTGTCAGTACACCATTCCACTATGCTCTTTGTATGTTTTAATTTAGCACAATCTCTGTACTTCAACTCTTCTCTTGCAAGAGCTCTTTTCACACATGCCCCTGCACCGGCATGCTCTCCTTTTCCATGTCCAACCTTAGTGAAACTCCAAATATGTTGCGCACCCATCTTGACGTGCATTCTTAAACTGAGACGTGTAATTATCTGACCATATATAATGTTGTTTGAAGTGGATGTCCCTATCACACAAGTTTCCATAAAATAACTGGAAACACCCTTGCACAAATTCAGTAGAATGTGTACAATAATCACTAATATAAAAGTGGTACTCTCTTAAAAAAATTAGATCATTCTCTGTACTGTCAGGAGAATGTAGAAATGCTATATGCACAAAAATGGCAACTTGTA
>JAHRHJ020003494.1:0-155642 GCA_019776745.2 Taxus chinensis | reverse complement strand
CAGTTTAATCCTTTAGTTAAAACATTTAATACCAGACCATTGTGGGTTAGGTTACCTTATTTTCCCCTACACTTCTGGAGCGATGAGTGTTTCAGAGCTATGGGTGACATGCTGGGTAAATTCCTTACTACTGGTCCCAAAACTAATTCCTTTGATCACACCACATTTGCTTGAATTCTGGTGGATATGGACATTACTGCTGACTTTCCAGCCACTATGTAACTCTCTGTCAAGGACTCAATATGGACTCAAAATTTAGATTATGAAGGGTTCCCATTTAGATGCAGATCTTGCTTTTCTCTAGGATATCCGGTTTTTGATTGTCAAAAGGTTAAAAAACCAATTAAAGGAAGGGTTTCATGGTGGAAGGATTTTAATCTGGACAATCTTGCGGTCTATGGACTTGAGGATAATGATTCTAAAATGGTTCAGTTATTCTTAAGGTTGAAATGGAGGAAAATTTGTGAGGATGCTCCTTTGCCCACTAGTTTAGCTAAGTTGTCAAATAATGTGGTGGGTAAGGGTGATGCCTCCTCGCCCCGATCACCAAGTCTCAAGTGGAATCAAAATACTTTAAACAAGGATTTTCTTGAAATTCAGCTACCTATCCACCCATATGCGAATGTGGATCCTAATGTAGGCGATGTTGGAAGGTGGTAAACAAAAAAAATAAAGGAAAATCTGCAATCTCTCCTACTAAGATGAGCCTTAGGTCTCAAAGAGGGAATCACCAAGGTTGTTAGGTTTGCTCCTTTTGGGAGGTTAAGCCTCTTTGTCTTCCTACTTAGGAGTCCTCTCTTCTTTTGGTGTTTCCTCTTTTGGGGTTTTGGTTTATCTGTTTGTTTCTTCCTTAGGCCTGGCTGGTCCTTTTTCCTTGTTGGTTTCTACTTTGTGCCTTGATGCCTATCTATCGGTTTATACAGGGTTCCCGATCCCTTCAAAATCTACCTTTTTACCTTATCTAATAAAATAAATTTTCTATTAATATTGGCTCTAAGATCTCCTATGCCTAGCTAACACAACTCAAGCAAGGGTCTAATGAACATTTATCCAATTATGTATTGCGATACAAGAATAACTTAGCTAAGATGTATAATGTACTTGTAGATTCTAAACTCCAGGATATATTTGTTCAGAGTTTATAACCACCTCTAAAAGAAAGTTTTCTCTCTGAGACATCTCCTTCGTTTGATCAAATTTTTCATACTCTCAAGCTTCGTGAAACAAAGCTCTTAACCTGTTATCCCGTAAAATTGACAAGGGCAATTTTACCGATAACCATACCGAAAATTTTGTTTCGATCCCTCGTTAGGGATCCCTCGTGTTCGAAACATTGCAAAATCCCTCCCCGGGAAATCTAGTTTTTGAACTTAGTCTTTTTGAGCCTTTTTGGCTAGGCGCATGGTTTTGCTTTGCAACATCAAGTTTTGATGCGCCCCCTTAAAAGCCTTTGGCGCATGGTTTTCCATGTTGTCACTCCTTTCGGTGCGCCAAAGGATGTTGAGTCAGTTTTTGGTGCGCCAAAGGGCGCACGTAATATCCCTGTTACACCAAGTTTTGGTGTGCCAAAGGGCGCACATAACTTCATGTCATACAATGCATTTGGTGCGCCAAAGGCGCGCTCATTCTTCTGTTGCCATTTCCTTCCATGCGCCAAAGGGCGCACGCTTTCCTTGTCGACAGATGTTTCCATGCGCCATTTCAAAAGGTTGGTGGCGCATTAATGACAGGTTTTTCTATAAATATCCGTGCGCGCCCATGTCATTTTCATTCTTTTGTCAAGCACGTGATATTTCTGGACTTGTCAGCCCCTGCTTTGTCACTTTCATCGTATTGTGGACCCGCTCAAGGAATCTTCGCTATAATTTTAAGGTAAGAGGTTCTTCCCCTTCCCTGTTTTATGTTTTCTGTTCTTTGGGCTTGTTTTTTTGTCCGGTTTTGTCTGTGTGTTTGCTTGCTGGCCGGTTTTCATCGAAGGTGTTTATGTGTTTGAGCTAGCTTCCCCCCCTGTGCTGTCCTGTTTCCCATCATTTTCTTCTTTGCTCTTCCCTTCCTCTCCCTCTTTCCGGATTTGCTGGAAAAGAGGGTTGTTTTGTAATTATCTTGGTCTGTTTACAATCTTTTGTAAAAACCTTACTTGCACCAGAGCATTTTGAAGTGGAAGAGAAAGAATCAGTTAGAGGTTTGAGTGAGCTTATTTCACAAGGCGCACTGGCGCGCCTTGTAACAATTAAGACAGATCGCGCCCCTCGGCGCACCTACCCGCCATGCAACATACTCAAGATCCGCGCCATAATGGCGCACCTTGCCATCCTGCTGCAGTTGAAATTCATGCGCCCATCGAAGCGCACCCTTTTTGCATGCTCCAAGTCTAAAACCCGCGCCTCCTTTAAAAGCCTTTGGCGCACCTTTATCCATGTTGCATAATGTTTTCATGCGCCAAAGGGCGCACTCAGCTTTCATGCAACACAAGCCTTCTGCGCGCAAGTATAAAGATTACATAGGCGCTGGCGCACCCTCCGATGCAGTAACATGATGTTGTGTAAACCCTCCATGCGCCGCGCTATATTCCTTTGGCGCATCATTTGTCCATGCTGCACAATCTTTCCATGCGCCAAAGGGCGCACCGAACCCTAATGTAACACGCATTTCCTGTGCGCCCTGCTATAAAATGCAACCTGCTTCATCCATGCGCCATGCGCCTTTGGCGCCAATATAACCTCTGCAACATTCCTTTCTTGTGCGCCTTATCTATTTGGCCTGCCAGTTGCATTTTTCCTGCGCCCTGAGCCTTTAAATCTCTAACTCCTTCTGCTAGCTTTCCAATGGAAGATCAAATGACTAATTCAACCTTTTTGGATTGGGTCTCACTTCTTCTTCGTGCAGATCAGCAACTGAGTTCGAGAGAACACATGTCTACGTCAAGCAAGAAACCCACCAAACCAAGAGGAAAGGCAAAGCTAACAGAAGAAGAGATGAAATACAAATATCAGAGGGTCAGGATGCCCGAATCACAGGCTGAGTGCAGTATGGATATCAGAGACTCTGAATTGGGTCACATTGACATGGATGAGTTCTGGGTTAGAACTCAAAAAGTTACAAGAAGTCCATGGATGGACAAGTTAATAGGCAGTGCTCTGCATTTCGCCGGCGGAATCCCAGTCAGCGCTGTAAACAACGAATTCATGATGGTGGTTGCCCAATGTTACAACAAAGACACAAGATGTGTCGAGAACAGTAAGGGCGAGGTAGTCATAAACCTCACTGCCCGTCATTTTGAGTTAATGCTTGGCATCCCTCACCACCGGAACTACGTGGTTGTTAGCCAGCAAGAATGCATCAAGGCCTGGGAAGACAACGAGGACCAGTGCATGCAGTTGATGAATGAGGTCTACCTAAAGAACAAGAAGGTAGTGACCCGGTGGCCTCAAACTATCCACCGAAGTGATTTCTCAGAGGAACTCAGTGATACTATCACTTTCCTAAGAAGAGTCTTCGGGCTTTCAGATGCCCACTATTTCCATAAGTGGATGCTGCGGTACCTGGAGACAATGAATAAGAATTTACCCGATCAGCGCTTTTGCTGGGGTGAAATAATAAGCAACACCATCTCTGAGCAGCTACAACAGCTTGCCACAACTGGAGTATTTCATATGAACTCCTATGTAGTCTACGCTGCAGCATCGGCAAGGGATTACCCAGGGCTCAACCGAAGTGGAGTGTGGCCTCAGGCCAAGATATTTGATTACTATCCAGAGCTGAGGCTGGAGAATAGCATCCCTCAATTTGCTAAAATCAATGATGCATTCTTCTATCACGTCATCTGCCTGCTGAGGCCCAACATGACTCATAGCCGGACGACCAAGAACATAGTAGCAGTCACAGAGAAATGGGGAGCCTTGTTCACCCAATTTCCCACGTTCACCTATCTAAGGGCTGTCAACTTTTTGGGAGAGCCAACCAGGCTACCAAGGTATGCTGGACCAAAGTTGATTCTACTGGAGTTATCAAGGCAGCTGGTCACATACCATGAAAAGTGCCTCAAAAGAAAGAAGGGCGGAACTCCTTTCCCCCTCACAGTGGGCCGGTACACATGCTCCTCCTATCACAAAGCGAAGGAAATGTTCGCAGAGCTGGAGTTGCTGAATTTAAAACATGATTTCCCAGCCAGGCCTACCTTCGATCCTAGGGGCTGTCTACCAAGGGCTAAGCTGGATCCGATCCATGTCCCTCAAATTGAGGATATTTACATTGACGTTCTCCATGAGGTGGAACTCAGAAGAAAGGATCACTCGCGCTTGGCATTAACGGAAATCATCCAATACGGAGTGGCCATTGTCCCCAAAGGCTTCCAAACTACGGAAGACGAAACAGACAAGGTATATAATGACACGGAAGGGGATGATTGGCCCTTCCCGGACATTGACAGAAGCAAGGATCCTCAAACAATTGAGGAAAGGGTAAAAGAAACTATGCAGAGAACAGAGCATTGGTGCCGCATGAACGGACTAATCTACCTCGGGGTAGATTTCACGACTTCCCCTTTGGGCAACGCACCTCCAAGGACAAAGAAGCTGCTGAAAGGCAAAGGTGCCGAAGGTGAACCTAGCACCATTCAGGAGGAAGCCCCTGAAAGTCCTCTTCCTTCAGAGCCTGAACAAGTAATAACTCTGGATTCACCAGAGAAAGAATTGACAGAGGATAGTCCTATACGCCCATCCACCCAGGATGTCGGCATCGCTACAACTTCAGAGGTCCCTTCTATCCCTTCTTCTTCTCTTCCTTCCCCTTCCTCGAGATGACTCAAGCAACCATCTCCTTTGGTTGTGTCCTCTCCCCCTTCTTCTACTCTCTCCCCTGCCTCTTCGTCCATCTTCTCCTCTCTCGCTGATTTGTCTTCCTCTATTTCTTCCCTCATCTCCGAGCTCCCTTCCCTTCCTACCTCTTCTGCTGCTGCTGTTTCCCTTCCCCCCGTAGACATCTCCGCGGTTGTTCTTTCAATGCCACCGCCGCGTGTCTCCACGTTCTTCCCCTCTTCTACCGTTGCTGCCCTCCCCCTCTGTCTCTGGTCCTTCTTCAATAGGACCAGCTTGGATCTCTCAGCAGCTGAGCCAACCAAAGAGGAAAGTCCCCATCGCTCCGATGGAATTTTCAGTCATTCCGGCTAAAGGAGCAAAGAAGCACAAGCCGGTTACACGCTTCTCCAAGAGCGCTGCAGGTGAGAGGGTTATGGAAATAGCCTACCCCGATCCCACCCAAAGAGAAAGAAGATCTGTCTCCGGTAGATTTCACAGTGACCCGAGTCACAATGGGGACATCCTCAGAAAGTCTCCAGGGGGAAGCTCTTTCCGCAGTTGATGCACTCTGCGAAAAGCTTCGAGAAACGAAAGAGAAGAAAAGAGGCTACTGAAGGAGCAGAATAAATATCTTGCTTCAAGCCTTACAGAAGATGGGAAGTGCACCTCCCACAACTGCCGCTGAGATTCCTGAGCTGCTCAGTCAGGAGAAGATTAATGAGTATTCAAAAATCGGCGAGCAAGGTATGGCTGTTTCTGCTTGGAGGAGCTAGAGCCTCAAAGATAGTAAAAAAGTAATCGCCGAATATATCAGCTTATACCTGAATATCGAGAAGGCGAATAAGGAACTCCAAGCATTAGCAGGTCTAGTATCAGAAGAATTAGAGCATGCTAGACTCCAGCACGAGGCCTTCCAACAAATGTTCGACTGTTCAGTCGAAGATTTGGTCAAGTTCGGAGTATTCGGTCATCCAAGGACCCTCAACAAGACCATGTCCACTCTGGACTATTGGATAGATCAGCTCGAATTCGTGTCTAGAGAAGATAGACAAGGTGAAGGAAGAGGCCCTGGATGCGATGCATCAAATGGAGAAGATTGTTCTATCTATGACTCCAGGGTTGCTCACTCCTTCCCTCACCTTGAGATCAACTGATGATACTATCCGGATTTTCAAGGAGATAGCCTACTCAAGGGACAGGGCCAGAAGTCACGTTCGACACTCGAATCCATCAACAACCTACTGGCCTGTAGAGACTTCATCGGGTCCCTAATCGAGGCGGAGTAAAGACTATTCCAAGACTCCCAGAAAAGCTCATAGATGAGCGGGAAACTTGCGAAGCAATCAGTGAACGGCACAAGGATCCATCACAGGATCAATTTGGGCCAATGATCAGCAAGTTCTTGGAATACCGCGCTCAGTTCCACATCTCATCTCCTGATCAGCATCAGAAACAGGCAACCCCTTTTAGGCCACAGGATGATGATGATGAATAAATTCTTCTTCTTCTTCTTCTTCTTCTCCTCTCTATTCTCCGACTTTCTTTTCGTAATATCTGAATTAAGTTGGCACAAATGATGACATCATCCATGTTGCATCATGGGATGATGTCATCCATCAAAGTTGTCAAAGTCAACATGACTTTTGGATATTTTGTAAATATCTTGTAAATAAGTGGTTGGCTCCTTTTTGCCTTCTCTCTCTCTCATCTTCTATAAATACTAGAATACTTGTTGTATTCTGGGAGGTGAACATTTTTCAGATAGAAATAGAAGTGAGGAGAGAAAGACTTTGAGCTTTCTTGTAACAGAAAAGAACAGTAATACAATTATTCAGACTTTGTGCTCAATAGCTGTGTTATACATTAGATCTTTCTTACGTTAGATCTGTATGTGTTTAATCTGTTGGATTCATATCTACTTTTCCGTCATTTGTTTATCAGTATTGCTTTGTTTATTTATGCAAGTAGGTTTGGCTCTGTTTACTACCAAACTAAAAACATAAATCTTCTGACCTTTCTGCTTTGGAATTCATTTCTTTTCTTCCTTCGGATCTGTTCTTTCTCTTTTCCTTCTTTCATTCCTTTCTTTTCGCAGCCTGAAACACTCTACCGGGATGAGATCCCAACCCCCCGAAGGCAGAATCTGTGAGACTTGCATAGGTTCCTGCTAGTAGAAATAGCAATAAACCAGTTTCGCTTTGCTGTCTCAAAGAGGGGCTAAGCCCTGCAACACTGTTGGCTCGTCTATCCATAGATCTGTCCACGCGACAGATTTTCGGACCAACAATTATACAATAATTAGAACAAGATATAATGGATAAAAGATATTTCTAAGGCTCAAACATGATGTTGAATGAGTAGAAAGGATAGATGATTCAACCAAGAAAATTGAACTTACCCAATGTTACAAAGGTGTGATGGTGAGAAATCCATTACATATTCCATGAAGGAATATTCCACATTATGGTTGAGAAAAGACCTAAATATGTAGGCCTTGGATATGGTTTAAGTAAATGGAGATTGGAGAGTTCTATAACATTTCTCAATGAAATTATATTCCATGAAGCAATATTCCACATCATTTACATACCAAGAGCATCCAAAATAAGCTTAAAATGTTTCAAATATCATTATATGTAAAACCTCAAGAGTCTAGATGAATAAATAAGTAACCAAAGCATAGACAATAATTAAAAAATAAGAGGAAACATGAGTCTCCCTCAAGAGGAAAATGAAGTTCTTCTAAAGAGAGTGCAACCTTTAACACATGAAAAAATATGGAAGAACATTTGTATCGTATTCATGTGACAAAAATGAATTGAGGAAATGGGGATATTACACTTCACCAAAATTGCCACTTGAAATTTCAACAAGGGGAGGAAACAATCATGGAGTGAACCTAAGAATGTATTTTAAAGAGAAGTATTACATATTTTGTTGCAATTGTAAGATATAAGGTCATGTAACACAAAAATGTTGGCATATTTTTCTTTTCACTTATTTTTTATGAGTAAATATACTACTATCGAGGAGCCAAAGCTAAAGGGGGTGCATCTTGGTTCAAAATTTTTTTACATCAACCAAAAATATACTATTATATTTTTCCTATTTAACGTCACATTTCAATGTCAGAAAATCATGATAATAACACTAATTCATGGAAATAAAAAAATAATCTGAGCAACGTCACAAAATGTTTTATGGATCATGATGTTATGAGACAATTTAAGCAAAAATTCAAGTACATAATAGGACAAAATCTCTAACACACATTGCAGTCAAAACTACCTTTTGAATTTATTTTTTTAGTTTTTGTTTTTTGTGGTAATATTTTGAATAAATATCCAGATGTTATTTCCATCAAATTTTTTTAAAATAGTAAATTTCAAATTAAATTATACAAAAGTTACAAAATTTAAATTATGAAATTAATGTATTGTGTAAATTAATTAGATATTAATTACATATTTAAAATACAATTAAATTGATTGTCTTAATTTGTAATGTTTTATAATTATAATTGCATCAAAAATCATTATTATTGATAATTAATGTATTATAAAACAAATTATACAAAAAATATTTATCTAGGATATTTTAAAAAAAATTAAACTTATAATTGTGCTCATTATATATAAACAATATAGCTACACAATAAAATTATCAAATTACATTAATTGTTTATACAAATTTTTAGGGAATAAATCCCCGGCTTGACATATTTTTTAAAATGACTAATATATTAATTGCTCCTCACCATCCTCATGATAATCATCATCCTCACCCCCCTCACTGCCATCCCTACTATCATCATTGCCAAAACATAATTTATTTTATAAAGTAGGATGTCTTCATTTGGATCAAATAATTAATTTAAAATATATCTTTTAAATAATATATGTATGATGAGGTCTTCGAGGGGTGCCTAATGTTCCCTATATAGAGAAAAAACATTTAAACATTTGATTCATTATGTGAATAAATAGTACCTTATAATTTTAAATTCCTAAATCCATTATATTAAATAGCACAATAACAATATAATCTTGGAAATCTAACTTAATACCTACTAAATTTGGAAACTAATATTAGGTAATATATACTTGGGTGGCTTACTCGACTTCAATGTATCACATAAGTGTTCCCCGACCTTTCTTAATATCAAAACTAGGTTAATCCAATCAAGATATATTATATTTAAAAATGTGTATGAAGAAATAAAAAAGTAAATACATAAATACATGTACTCAATCTTAAATCATGTCATGAGTTACATTTAGATCAACACAACTTCTGAAAGTTGAATATAAAGAAATTAGGTTATGGTTTAGAAAGAATGAAACATTTTGTGAGGTCTAGAGATGTGAAAGTGATTTGAAACTGAGTAGGTGAGACATGAAAAATGTTATAAACATCTTTGTAAATTTTGTAGATTTAAAAGTGTGTTATGGATAGAATCACCTATACGAGAAAGGATTTCTTGGTAATTTCATCATATGGAAATTGTTTTTTCCTTTACTTTTATGGCTTTTAACTAAAATCTAGCTCATTGTGATCTTTTGTCTCCATATTTGGGACATATGACTAGATTTATATGTTCACACATTTATAGGTACAAATGGTTTTTCCTTTATGTTAAAACCATCACTTCTCAATTTTTGACATATAAAAAATATTAGTCTAATGAGTTGGAATGACCTCATTAATCCACATGAGGAATAAGTATTTCCTAATTACCAATACCTCTTAAAGGCATTAGGATCATAATGATCTCCATCTCAATGGATTTGTGTGAATGAGCATAAATAATGTAAATTGGTAATCCTTATTAAGGCATTTAACCCTTGTTATGCCCAATGAAATTTGGCTTCAATTTTGGTGCATGAGAGTGATTTAGGGTATTAAATGATAATTTATTTAGACTTGTAGATTGGTGTAATATGCTCTAAATAATTGGTGCTTCGATGATTAGGTCCTAAATTCATTTTTAGAGTCTGATTGATAATGAAATGCACTATATTCCCCTATTAGGTTACGATGCATGTGTTTATATAGAAGAATTGTGTGAATTAAGTTAGCTTGTGTATTTGAAGATCTTGTACTCAGATGGTGATCCCCTGGAAAGTCTAAGTGTGGAGACATATTAAAGGCTTGAGGTGAATAGATGAGAATGAAGTTTTTTGGGAATGATGCCAATTTTGGCATTTAAAATTATGCTAAATTTAGATAATTTATATTTTTAGATATACCTTGAAAATAAAATTTTAGGATGTATTACGAATTATTTATTTTATTCATGTGTTTATTTATTCAAGTATGACCAAATATTTGATTTTTAGTGATGTCCTAAAAATAACTGAAAAGGCTAAAAATAGATTGTCAACTGTCAATTTCCATATAAGTAAAAATTCTTGTATATTCATTCCTAAAGAGGTAGGAGACAATTTATAAGTTAAGATAACTTAATGTATGCTAATTTAATGACCTTAAGGCTTAGCTATATTTTAGGGACCTTGGGGTGAATTCTATAGGAGGAACCTATAATTGGGCTTTGAATGCATGCCTAGTTTGCATAATTCTATTCTAGGAAAAGATTCTTGTATGTTGACTTTGTCCATGCATTACATGAGTCTATTTTTAAGTTAATTGGAAGACTAAAATTAAATTAGGAGTATTTTCATATTATTATTGGTTTTACTTTGATGTTAACTTGCTTTGCAAGTTGAGTTGTAATTCTTAATTTTAGTTTTTTATGTTAATAAAAGCATGGCCAAAAGGAAGGAACCATAGTTCTCCATTATTGTCAATTTGTGCAAGTATTTTTAACTATTTTTTATCACAAGTATTCATATTTAACAACCATAAATTTTACAAAGATTTATTTTGAATTTTAGTGATGCATATAGTGCACAGTTTGATCATCAAGTACACAAACAATTATACTAGCTTAATCACTAGTTTTCCTGGGCCTTGTTTAGATGATATATAAATATTATTTATGGGTTCTTTTAGAGGTTAATCAACACATAAATTCGTTGATTCTTTTCTCCTTCCATATTCATTCCAACCTTTTCATTTGGTATCAGAGATAAATTTTGCAAGCAATGACTTCCATCAATTTTGCTTCTATGAATATCCCTATTTTCAAAGGACATAATTTTGAGTATTTGAGGGATCAATTGAAGAGAATTCCTGTATGTAAGGGAGTTTAGGAAAATATTTTCAATTACCATCAACCACCTACTGATTTTAATGTTCTCTCTCAAGATCAAAAGAGAGTGAAAAAGGATGAAGAGAAGGAATATGCTCAAGCTTTCTTGTACCTTCATAGTACTATAGATCCTAGCATCTACCCAAGAATTGTTGGCTGTAAAAAATTTCTTGAAGCATGGAATAACTTAAAGACTTCATATCAAGGGTTTATTAAGGGGAGAGAAGTAAAAATCCAAGCCCTCAAAATAAAATTTGAAATTTTGAGAATGTCAGAAAGTGAAGGTGTAGGATATTTTTGCATAAGGTAAATGATATGGTTCATAGAATGAGAGTTTATGAAGAAACCATTGAAAATGCAATGATTGTTAGAAAACAATTGAGAGCTTTAACACCAAGATGGATGCATATCATGATCACACTTGAAGAGTAAGGAAATGAACACTAGAAGTGTTGATGAACTAGTAGGTTCTCTTTTGTACCATGAGAATAAGATGAATATATTTATAGAAAATCTAGAACATGTACTTGAAACCAAGGCTATAATTTCAAATCTAAGGTAAAAATAAACTAAACAACAATCAGAAAAGTTGAATAATTCTAATTAAAATGGAAAAGAGCAAGAACATTTAATAGTGAAGAGTAAGAAATCGTTTATTTGTCATTATTATAACAAATGTGGACACTTTATAAAAGATTACAAGAAATTGGCAATATAGAATCAAGCTAATCAAGAGGGTGAGAATAATGAACTCCAAGATGAAAAAAATGAAATGAAATATGACTCGACTTATTGTATTTCATAGGGAGTTATTACCTATAAGAAAACGGAGAGTAAACAAACCTTTGAATTTAATCCATTCAAATTTGTGTGGACCAATGTCTTGTAGAAGTATTGGTAAGAATTTATATTTCATTTCTTTCATTAATGATGTTACAAGGTTTTATGTGGGTTTTTATGTTAAAAGAGAAGAGCGGAATTTTTTCAGTTTTTAGAAATTTAAAAGATTTTATTGAAGATTAAAGTGGTCATTCCATCAAAACCCTAAGTGTTGAAGGAAAAAACACTGAGAGGGGGTGTGAATCAGTGTTCAATAAAAATTTCCATCCAATTATACAATTTCAACCATTAACCATTCAATTAACCATTAAGCATACATCCACAAGAATATAAGCATACATCCACAAGAATATAAGACATACAAGAGAAAATTAAAGTGCAACAACACAAGAACACCATATGTAAGTGGGAAATCCTCAAGGGAAATAAACCCAATTGAAAGACAAATTTATTAGAGCTATAAATCAAAATTAGTTGAGTACCAACTCAATAAGGGGCATAAACCCCAAGGTTTAGCGAGAAACCAACCCCACAAGGAGCATCAACCCATGATTTTAGTCAAACACAAACCCTACAAGGAGGTACTAAACCCCAAGATGACTCAACACCAACCAAATCCACCTAATATGTTTGTCACCACTGATTTGTTTTTGTAAAAACTGAAGATGACACAATGAAGCTCACTTTCTCCTCTATCCTTCCTTGCACACTGATTTAATAAAAATATAATTGCATAGTAACTATTGTAATGTATGATATTCAAATGTGAAGATATAGTAAAGACGCAAGTAGTAAAGTATATAGATTATGAAACCCTAAGAAATATGAAGAGGTAAGAGGATTGAGTTGATTTTCTGAATGGATAGGAAGTGATATGAGTAGGTGTGATAGCTAAATTGATTGTAAACAGAGTCATCACTGGTTACTATAAATTTTGAAGCTCACAGATAATGTCAGACACGGGCGCTTGTAGCTGAAAAGGGGTGCTTGGGTGTTAGAGTATGGATCTGGTTACCTTTGACTACACATGTGCTCAAAATCTAATTTCTACTGTGTCGTTAGGGTTTCATTATTATTCTCTATTTATCGCCTGATAGTTTCTCTTTGATTTCCAAATGTACCTGTAACCTATAAGATAGAAGTTCACCTGAACAATCCCATAAACCACATCAAACCTAAAAAGGAAAAGGCAGAATGGGGAGTCAGACTGACCCCGACGGTCACATAAAGAGTGAACTTACTACTGAACATTGTACCACATCTTAGAATCCATGTAGTTCTTGTGAGTGTGTGTAGGAATTGTACCCTAGGATGCCCTTGTGCAAGATGTACTAGATAGCAAGCTAGACCTGCTTAATGATGTAAATGTGTGGATGGAATATAGTAAACTTCCCCTTCCTATCTTGTGTAGGTAGAGTATACAACCCTTTTCCCTTGAATGGATTCTAGATGAATGCTTTGGAGTGCTTTAGGTGCCTTTTGGATGCAATATTAGGTGATAATAGTAATGATTAGATGACGTGGGATCATCCTATAAATAATTCATAAGGACAATATTTTCTTGTCAAGTGTGTTAGTAGTGTGGTATAGGTCATTAGGAGTGGTTTAGTTGTCTAAGTTGGTGTCTAGATATTTCAAGTTTAAAATGTGGAATTTTACCTCTAAAATGCTAGATTCAAATTTGTGAGGTCAACTTGAGTGTGATTTATGGATTTGAGTGTGCATTTTGAGCTCATAATATTTGAATAGGGTCATATGTGTAAATTAGACCTTCTAGAGTATTAAGTCCTAAGAGAGCTACTCCATGCTCATGTAAGGAATCCTAGGTAAGGATAACTTTGAAAAAATGAACTTTCATTATTAAGTATGTTTTAACTGATCTGACAGACTGAAGTATCTTGAACTCATGATGATAGAAGGGTATTAATCAAGCTCATATAACTGATGATGGCATTCTCATTCAAATGGAAATCAAGAAAAAGATTCAAGGAAGGAAAATATAGTGTTTTGTTTATGAATTTGTAACTTGTAACTTTGTGAATACCTTTGTGATTGTTGAATGTCCATGGAGTTCTCAGGCATGTTTGATAGGAAGCTATAGCTGGTCTATGCAAAGCATTTGTAGCAAGTTTTGTGTGAATAACATTGTGTGTGTAGACTAGTGTATGTGAGAAAAAACTGTGAAGTTTGATCAAATTACGAGTTTCAGTGATTAAGCAAATTGTGAGAAGGTATGTTTGTGCATTTTGAGTGATTCATGCATGTGAGTTATATATTCATCTGAAGGTGTGCAATTAAGCTAAAGTAAGAACTCTGTAAGGTGTAATGCATGTTGAACAACTATAACCATGGAAACTGTGATATATACTATGAATCTGATTTCCCTTATAGAATCATATTGAGGAGTTAATATGTGGTATCATGTGTAGGAGGGCCTACATAATCATTCCTTTAAGATTTGGAAGATGTATCACATGGAAAATTTCTTTCTTGTTGGGATAGGTGAGGTGTGCCTTAGTAAGTTGTAACTATGAGTTTGTTTGGAGGAGTGCCTAGTTTTTACTAAAGATCTCAGGGGTGGACAACTAATACATTGTGTGGCCATTGTGCTAAGAGTAAATAACAAATCCATGCATGCATGATAGAAATAAAATGCAAGCTCTTATTTACCTCGACAATGAACTGTGTGATGCTCAGGGTAGATTAAGGAAGGAAACTAGAAAATGCCTCGTGGATTTGGGGAGTTTATAACCTTACTGGTAATAAGATCTTGTGCATTATGCTAATATAGACACCCATTGATGAGTGCATTATTTGACTTATTATATCATCTATGTGGCTATTGATTTGTTCTTAAACATTTTAATTAGTGCACGAGGGATGTCTTGTATAGCTATAGGGTAAGTGCACCAAGTTGGGGGACCAAAAAGGGGTCATAAGTAGACGTCATATTGTAAAAAAAATGAGATCTCAATTTGTAGGGATTATTAACAATACGCGCACTCAAAATTAGAAAAATTTAAATGAATATGAATCGTAGCATCTGGAATCTAGTTTCTAAACTACTATTTTTTTTCAAAAGGACAAGTTTAGCTATATTAAACACTCAAAATTCTATGACTTGGTTTTTTTTTTAAATACCTATAAGATTGTAGTCCGTTTGCCCATGATTTGGATGACCAAAACTTGTTATTTTTTGTTCCTTTGGTGAAAAGTTAGATGCCACTGTCTATCTTAGGATGGATTTTATTTTATATTTTTTTCAGCAATATTTTTTTTTATGATTTTTTCCGTGAAAGTGGTCTGAAAATTTTTAGAAAACAGAGCACTTTTCATTTGCCCACCATAACTACATAAAAATATATCTAAATCAAATACTTTTTGTTAACGTGTATAAAATTTCACAATGCTTGGGATGGTATAGGTTTTATCACATTCTGACAAGCGAAACAAAAGTTGTAATCTTAAATGTAGACATGAACATTCACGGGAAAACATGTCTTAAAGACCCACCATTAGTAAAAAATTATAAAATGATATTTATCTTATTTTATTCACTTTAAAATCAATATTTCTACGAAGCTAAAAGTCTCCCCTACGCGATGGTACCATTTTTGTGACATGTTTTCAATTTTTCGGCATGGTTCAAGTCCACGGGAGAGAAAATTTGAGCTTTTTGGCCTTTCACATGCCATAATGGCCTCCCAAAGCTCTGGTTCGGGAAAAAAAGATTTCCCAAGCTTTGAGGGTTGGATTTGATGATACATAAAGAACCATGATCGCGGTTTTTATAATAGTACCACGATTTCTCTTTATAAACCATGATTGTGGTTATTAAATCATATTTACACAGATCCCAACATTTGATTTACCATGTGATTTTTACTGTTTGACCTTACTGTACAAATTACTGTGAAATTATGTCACTTTCTGGACGTTTTTCTTATCATCAGAAGTAAAACATCATGGGAGACAAGAAACGAAGTCAAAAAAGGAAATCAATAAGTAACAAAATACCAGATGAATTAGATGCACAAATATTTCAAGATTCTGAGTGAATGTAGAATCTTCATGAATCAAGGAAAGGTTTATCTTCAACCCCTACTATTGTAAGCAACGAGGAACTAGGTAATGTTTCTACTGTTAATGTTGAAGATGAATTAAATACTCATGATGAAGATGTTTTTACTATTACTATTGAAGATAAATTAAATACTCGTGATGTAGCTGATGTTGAAATTGAAGGAGACAATGAAAATGTGAATAAGGAAATTCAGGTTGAAACTGTAGACAAGCAAAATTTGAAAAAAACACCTCCTAGGATTTTACCTAAGAGACCTAATTATTTTATTGAAATTGATGAGAACATTTTGAAACCAATGTTTGACAAAATTTATGAATGGAAAAGTAGAAGAAAAACCACTGAAATTTGGGATAATCATTTTGAAATTTTAAATGATTCCCAAATATGTCTGTTGTTGGTTAGTTTGATGAAATTGAATAAAATGAGACCTACATTAAACAACTTAGGATTGACAACATCTAATATACGTGGTCAAAACTCTACAAATTTTTAAAACCTTCATGATGTATTTCACATTGTTCGTGTCAAGAGACGCACAAGGGATAGTAATGTTGTGCGTTGTGTACTTGCTACTAGTGTTGTAAGTGAATTAAAAAACAACGTTTGATTAGGAAAACAAGTCAAATGTTGAAAGTTAATCGAAAAAATCTAATGAAAGCAATTGAAAGGCGTAATATCCTTCAATCACTCAATAACACTGATTTTTGGGAATTTTTTTCTAGAACACCGAGTAATCACTAGTTGAAGTTATATAGTTTTTGGTCTCAGGGCTCTTAAGGGACTACGCCCTAATGAAGTATCCTGGTCACAAGGACATTTTCCCACATCAAAATGACACATCCCTTAGCATTTACCTGAGCACCCAGACATGTTGGCATGGGTCCATTTGGTGCCACGACAAACTATTTTCAGAATATAGTGTTTGACAACCTTACACTGGCTCAAACTGCACTATTTGGCATGTTTATAAACAATAGGGCAACGAGAGCACCGATTACAGATGGAAAAAACTGAGATAATATATTGTAGAGGGTCCCTATGTGGAGGTTTAGGATCTAAGGATACATCTCAAGGTACCACGGAGTTCAAATAATCACACGTTGAAGTTGTACGATTTTTTGGTCTCATGGCTCTTAAGGGACTACGCTAGAATGAAGTAACTTGGAAGCAACAAATTTGTCCTGAATTGAAATGAAACCTCCCCTAGCATTTACCTAGCCACTTGTATGTGTTGGGTCCATTTGGTGCCATGATCCACCATTTTAAAATATAGCATTTGACAGGTTTACACAGGCTCAAATTGCATTATTCCGTGTGTTTGTAAAAAATAGGGCAGCAAGAGCACCAATTGGAGATGGAAAAAATTGAGATACAATATTTTAGAGTGTCCATATACCAAGCTTTAGGATCTAATGAGACATATCTAGGTGTCATGGAGACTGAGTAATCACCCATCGAAGTTGTACAGTTTTTTGGTCTCATGGCTCTTAAGGGACTACACCCGAATGAAGTAGCCCGGAAGCAATGACATTGTCCCAGACTAAAATGACACCTTTTCCTAAACACTCAGACATGTTGGTGTAGTAAATTAGGTCCCATGAGCTATATTTTTGCAACATATAACATTTGACAGCCTTACACTGACTCAAACTGCATTTTTAGCGTGTTTACAAACAATAGGGTAATGAGAGCACCGATTGGAGAAGGAAAAAAATAAGATAGGCTATTGTACAGGGTCCCTTGATGGAGGTTTAGGATATTAATATATATATCTAGGTGCTACAGAGACCAAGTAATCACCCATCAAAGTTATACGATTTTTTGGTCTCAGGGCTCTTAAGGGACTACATCTGAATGAAGTACCCTGGAAGCAATGACATTTTCCCACACCAAAATGAAACCTCCCCTAGTGTTTACTTGGCCACCCAAACATGTTATCATGGTATTTTTGGTGCCAATACCCACCGTTTTCAAAACATATCATTTGATAACCTTACATTGGCTCAAATTGCACTATTTGGCGCGTTTGCAAACAATAGGGCAGTGAGAGCACCGATTGGGGACGGAAAAAACTAAGAAAAAATATTTTACAGGGTCTATACATCGAGGTGTAGGATCTGACAAGACATCTATAGATTTCACAGAGATTGAGTAATCACCCGTCGAACTTATACAATTTTTTGGTCTCAGGGCTCTTAAGATACTACACCTAAACAAAGTAGCCCGGAAGAAACGACATTATCCCGCACCAAAATGAAACCTCCTCTAGTTTTTACTTAGCCACACAGACATGTTGGTGTCACTGGTTTGGTGCCATGACGTCTCGAGGCATGACTTCTCACTACTCGACTTTGTTCATTTCCTAGGACTGCCTAGAATAGGCAGTTTGCAAACAATTATGCCACGAAGGCTCAAGGAATTCCACAACCCTAAATTCTTAGGTGTGATTAGAGGCATCCTTCACTCAAGATTTGGATTAGATGGTTCTCAGTTTGGATGACCGAGCACCAAGTTGTGACCATCATAAGTTTCCCCTAAAAATGTGAATTGGGATGAATAGGGAAGGGGTTCGTGGCTTCGGATCGGGTGGTCTGACTCTGAACCAGGCATTCCTGGAGCCTGCCATAGCACCCAAATGCATATATCCCCCCAAATAGATGCGTTGGTGGTGGTAGTTCTCTCCCACAATGTCTCAGGGCATGACTTCTCACTACTCGACTCACATCAATGAGATTGCAACAAGGCAAACACATTACCATGTAAATACTCTAATGATTGTTTGATCTCTTTTTAAAGCATTTAAATACACAATAGAGTGTTAAGAATATTTTTTTCATATCTTGTGCCAACTAAACTACAATGTTTATGTATTTTTTTAAGCAAGTGAATTCAAATTAGGACCTTATTTTTACACACATCAATAACACTTAATTTGGACTAATACATAACAAATAAATTGTAAGTACACTAAAAACATATAAAATGACTTGTAATAAATCCCTCAAGACCATTTTTAATTGTGTACATTTTTCCCACTTTGGAGTGTGTTAACCATATGCTTAAAATAAGAAAATTGATATAACTCCACACTTGAATCTCTTGAACAAAAAATTATCTTACACCCAAGAACCTTCAAAACCATTATATAACATAACATCATATATCATATAACATCATATTATTCATAATAACATAAGGCCATCAAATATCATATATCATATGGATAATGGTCACATAATCGAGGCCATCAAATCAAGTCAAACATAAAAGTAATATGGTTATGAAAACCAACATGGATATAATGTATCAAACTAAGTGTGCCACGTGTCTCTGAAAATATGAGAATAATGTATCGAACTACGTGTGCCATACATATAGGACCACATGCGGTCACATAAGGCTATATACATGGACTATGAAGAATCATGAACTAGGACCAGATGGCATATATATCTATACATGGGTCCTATGAATCTAATCATCAAACATCTTCCCTCTCCTCGCCCTATTAGAAGAAGCATGTCCACGAATTGTCGATGTAGTGGAGGGAGATGCCACTACAAATTTCATGTGTGTGGTCCTAGGCATCTCTAAGTTGGCCTGAAATGTATCTTGCACATTCATAAACATCAAGTTTTTAACACCCATTTTTTTAAAATACATTCACAATTTAGAAACTTAGAATTTTTAATGCATGCAAATCTTACTGTAATCTCATAATCCCTATCAATTTATTGTCATCAACATTGTAAGGTCAATGGTAGACCCACGAGGGGTAGGCTACATACAAATAAATAGTTCAAATTAAATATTTCATGTATAATTTGATATTGTAGATTAGTATTAAGAAAACATTCTTCCAAAATTTAACAAATTCAAAAAATTGTACCTGAGTTACTAGATCTGCAGACGACTATGGAAACATCTACACATCCTCCACAGTTTGCATATAGGGAGGAGTCTCTTTGGCAGTCATAATCTGTACAAAAAACATGTAGATCAACATTAATTAAAAAATTTAGTAATGAGTATTAGCATGAGAAGAGGACTAGTAGCAGTAAGGCCTAAACAGAGAGTTGTGTAAGATTATAAGGGTATGACCGAACCAAGAGTCTAAAAACCTTATGATAAAATAGAGAAGGATAATTAATCCTATTTATTTTCATAATCTGTCTTGACTGTTAATATGGAAATGTCATATAGGTGATGTAGATCACAGTCATAATTATTATGTGTCTTGAAATTACATATTTTGTTTTTAGAAAATTGTAGGCTCTCAGGCTCTATCTAGGGATTTGTGTAACTTTTGATTGTACGGGTGAATCTTGCTAGAAATTTCAAATTATCTCTATTTTTTCATGAATTATAAGACCCCAAGATTTCATAGTGATTGATAGAGTGTAGTGAAATTTATCTCTAACAGTTATTTCAAGCAACCTAGTAAAAGTACAATGTACAAAAATGAAGGTAAAAGTCAGGCG
This sequence comes from Taxus chinensis, assembly GCA_019776745.2. Taxonomy (NCBI): domain Eukaryota; kingdom Viridiplantae; phylum Streptophyta; class Pinopsida; order Cupressales; family Taxaceae; genus Taxus; species Taxus chinensis. The sequence continues at coordinate 135,230 of JAHRHJ020003494.1, read as the reverse complement.
TCTCACTATAATTTGATAAATCATGATCTTAGACTAGGTATGAAGGTGATATCAAGTATGAATGATCTTAGGGGTGTAGGAATAAAGAAAATTCCATCAATTGAATGAAATTTGACTATACAGGACAATATTAAGTCACAAAAAGGGTTATTAGAAAGTTGAGTTGGAAAATTTAGCTATAGAACAATACATGAAGGATCATGGACACTTGAATCATGATGAGAAAGGTCTGTTGAAAAGTTGGTATGCCCTACGAACCTTCTAATTCCATTGAAGACCTTGAAATGGGCATTTAAGAAGCTTGAGATACCAAGGGGCAGAATTACAAGAATACATAATTGAAGTTCATTGCTCGAGTATTCATCAGGGAGTCTAAAGGTTTAAATTTGATTTCTTTAACACCTTAACTAGGTGGAGGAAGTCTTGTGACTGCATATGAAGAAGGAATCCATTATGAAGAGAGGTATGTTTGCTAAGAACCTCATAAGTGGAATTTATAGCCAGAAATAGTCCTTAATGTGAATTTAGAAGACTTATACATCTATTAGACATTGGCTCCATGATCACAAAGTGATCACCCTTGATCATTTGATATTAATACAGTCCTTCTAGTTGTTATGAGCATGTATTAGGTCTTAGTGGACCTCAAGGTGTTTGGAGCAGAAAAATGGTGATATTTAAAACTCAAAAGGGAGATCCTCTAGGAAGGGGTAGGTATAGGTTGGTCATTTGAGCAAGTTTAAGATCTTTGATATAGTGAAATAGCCATTATGAATAGTAAACCTTTAAAGCAAAACAGTTAAATCTCAATTTCAAGCATAACCCCTGCATTAATATTCAAGAAGTAATTCATTCAAGATGTGGAATGTATTTGGTATGTAGAGCTTGGTTCTAGGCCTCACCAAACTATATCCATTGTACATGAGAATGCAAATATAGAGAAACTTGATGAATAACAAATATAATATGAGAATGGGTGTATAGAACTACATAGGGATTATTGGTGATAAACATTAACTAAGGGACCCATAATATATTTAGAAGTGTACGTAACTTATCCCATATTGTCACCTTTTTGTTTTTTAGAGAGAAGACTGTTAATAAAGAATGCATAAAACTAATAATGTTGGCAAGGTCAGTTATGCATACATCCTAAGAAGCTAAAAGATATCCTCAAAGGAAAGGGATGATGGAGAAAGCATGAGAAATGGATTTTTCTAGAAACATGTCTAACATAGAGGTAAGTGTCCATGATCATGATAAATGGAGAGTTTGTATATATATGAGTGTGTTTACTTAACCCTTGCATCATAAGAGCTTAATGCTAATATCAAATTGTATTGGCTAGAGTTATGGGATTACAAACTACAAGAGAATTCCACAATTAGAAACAACATGTAAAGAGAAACTAACCTACGTAAAAGTCACATGAGGCGTGCCAGTAGCCTCAGTTCCCACAGCAGATGATGACCCACTAGGCTCCTGCATATAAAAGAAAAACATATTAATATGTACATGTACATGTGAAACACTCTACATGAACATTAATGTGTATTTAATAATAAACGTGCAATCAAATGAACTTTGAAATGTTATATATAAATTGAAACTTATGTCTGTAACACGCCCAACTACAATAGCTAACATGTCGGCACCGGATTTGTCCTTCATCGGCTCTTTCTATTTAAAATCAAAAAAATATTATTTTTTACATATATGTATGGCGTAATCAAATACATATATATTAAAATATCAAATGAAATAAACTATTGTATATATATTATATTTATTTGACATTTACCTGTGAAAGACCAAGATCATTTGCACCAATTCCAAAAACATTTGCCATCATCTCATCTAGAGAAAATAAATCATGTGATCTAGCAAATGATGTCTTGCCCTGCAGTGTATATCGGCACCACATGATCCACACTGGTGTGGTGTGCTAGAACTGGAACCTCCACCAACATCACTAGATGAAATCTGGCCACTATGCTGGGTCATAGTGTCAATGAGCTCCCTCAATGCATGTAGTGTGTCAATCTCCACAACCTCCTTCACTGTAGGAGGGATAATTGAAGGAAGTGGGGCTTTTGGGGCATGGGGGATCCTAGGTTGACCAACGCATGCACCCGGTCTACTCTATTCAGAGCCACCTCCTCGCCTGTAAAACTCAGAAAATTCAAAATAATTTGGAACCTCATTAAGCATGAACTCGTAATACAATTTCTTTAAAAAATAAAGAGGAACCTCATTGTTGTTGTATGGTGGATAATCAAAATCCATCCACCATCAGTCCCAAAAATTATTCTTGATTATGTGTTCGTGGCACCAATGGATAACGAGCTTATCAAAAAATAGACAAAACAAATAAATTGTATACACAAACAAAAATTGAAAACCCCAAGAAAATCACAAAATAAAACCTAAAATGCAAGAAATTTAATCAAAACCAAGGGCTTACCTCTTTGTATTGGTGGCATCATTGAAAATTTCATGATCCAGAAGTTTGAAAACTAATTTATAGGGGGTATTCAAAGCGCGAGTGCCAATAATGTGGGAGAAATCATGGTTCGCATGGGAAAATGGGGGTAAATGAGGGGTTGCAGGTCTGTTATTTTTGTCTAAGAGGACTATGATTGTGGTTTTGAGGTTCAGAAATTCCCAAACCTATAGAAAACAACCCACGATCATGGTTTTCAAACCGTTATTGCGGTACATGAATTTCGGCTTTTCATGTCCAATTTTTCGCCCCCCAATTTTTTGCACCTACCCTATATCCTAGTGAGGTTGATGCATTTCTCTTATTTTTGTTTCATGTAAACTGTTGACCATAGAAATTCCTACTAATTGCCTCTGTGAGTAAATGTGGTGACATGTGCAAGATAATAATAAGCATTTGCTACCAATTTTGGGAGTTGCAATCAAGGAGGCAGAGTCTTTAGCCATCATGCTATCATAGAGGATTCTTCCATAACAAGCCTACAAACATGAATCCTATTTTTAGCTATATCACAGGATTTCATGAGCTTTAATGAGGCCATCATTGGTTGAATTTGGTGTTTATAATATTGGCACATTTTGTAACTAACTGTGTCTATAAAGACACCTCTTGGGAATAATTTCATAGTAGTTGATAATAGTAGTTTTAGAGTATAGTTTTATATCAATTAGTATTTACTTTCAGTCTCATGCTGAAATATGTCTTGGAAATTATTTGAATTAATATAGTCAATGTCATTTTGAACATCATTTGATGTTAAGAGTATTTCCATCCCAAGGAAGAGCAAGGGCCCACTTGACTGAGGCGATTGGAAGATTTATGTTTCATGTATGTTTATTATCTCTGATAAGTTCAAGTTTAAAATGCTTTGATTTGAATGTTTATCTGGATGCAGTTATCTATCTGAACGCAGTTACTTATTTCCTTACTTCAAGCATGTTTCAATTTTCTTATTTCAATTTAGTATATGTTATTTCAATTCTCTGTGTATTTCAATTCGGTGTGTGCATTTTGAATTCCATTAGAGTATTTATTTACAACAATGTTGTTTCAGTGATTTCAGTAGCTTACCTATATTTCATTTTAGTAGTTTAGCATTGCATTTCCTTTCCATATATTAGAGAAGGAAATAAGGAGAACCGCACCAATCAAAACCCCCCTAAAGGAACCACCAAAACAACTGAGTTGTATAAGGCTTCATTGCATACAGCTTATGACACACAACCCTGTTTTATAATGGAACTAACAATTGAGCCTATTAGTTAAATGTTTAGAGAATACATTGACCCATAACCCAGTTGAAATTTCATGGCTTGATTCAAAGTTTTAGAGAATTTATAGTTAAAATACCCTTCTCAGGTTCACAGACAGGGTTTTATGGTGTCTAAGATAGGGTTTGATATTAGAGAACTTAATCACCTTAATTCACTCTAAAAAATTATAAATATCCTACCAAGAACCACTATAAAGAGATATTGAAGGAAACTTAGGAAACCAAGGGTTCAAACTCTCGATTTTTATAACAGTCTCGGGAAAACTAGTTACACACAGTCTAAAGGTCTACTTGAGGGGTAGTTTTACAAAGAAACCACACTTTTGTGTTGGATTTGGCTAATGAAATGGTCCTTGAACCTATAAATACTTAAAGGGTTCTCTAAAAATCCCTCACTTTAAACTCCCTTAGAATAAAGATACACATGATAGGATCATTTAACAAACCTAGCTAGGGGTTTAAAAGCTAAATTACAAAAGGTAAGTTAATGGGAGTTGTATGTTGAGTTGAGAACTAATATTTTGGGAGCATTTTGGTATAGAAAAAGGTGAAATACTAAAGCTTTCAAAACTTTTTGGGTGGTTCTAGATCCTCCTATCCATGTTTGGTGCAACAATCATGTCTTTAGGAGTTGTAGGGCTAGTCTTGTAAAGAGGTTTGTAAGGTGGAATATTGAGTGTTTGAATGCATTTATTTGGTACTTCTAACAGTGGACCAAGTGTATGAACATGGAGGAAGGACTTGGAGGAGTCAAGAATCAAAGAGACCAGAAGTTGCAATCTTGAGCCAAGAAGCTAGTATAAGGAGACCAAGACCAAGAAGGAGAACAAGTAAGGTAGATGAACGCAAACCAACATTAAGGTTGAAAGAGTGATTTCATGATTGAAATGAAGTGTGATGAATCATATAAAATAATGAAAATCATCCCATTTAAGTGATCATGGTTCTGTGGTTAAGAATAACTCAAATTATAACTAGTTTTAGCCATTATAGGCTTATAGATGATCCTCATATGCAGAGACAATGATAAGTTCTTGTTTGAAACCTCTTGATAATCAACTATATGCTTTATTTTTAAATTTTCTCTGCATCATTTGGTATCAATGTGTGGCATTAATATTGAATGAATAGTTATTAGTGTTGTTAATAGTGCTTGGTGAGTGTGTAGTGAAGAGTGACAATGAGGACGAGTGAAGAGAAGTCCTTGGAACTATTATTTGATCATGGGTACAAGATGCCATAGTAAATGAAGGATTTGGTAGTTGAGAAAGAAAATATCAAGTCTAGACAAATATGAGAAGATGAGAAAGTAAAAGAAATAGAGAAGAATGGCAGAGAGAAGAGGTTTGATGGAAGAAATGGCTACTAGGCCTTGGAGATCAAATGATGAGGATGAAGTAGAATCAGTAGCAGGTATGGCCAAGAGACTGCTAGAGTTATTGAAAAACAAGAGAGAACAAGAAGAGATAAAGGAAGAGAAAAGAAGAAAAGAAGAAGCAGTTAGCAAAAGAAAGAGAGTTAAAGATGCAGGAAGAGATACATGAGTTGAAGAGAGATGTGGACAAGTTAGGTGAATTGATGAAAGCTACAAGAAAGGAGAGAGAAGGAAACATACTTTTTTTAATTGAAGAAAGGAATCCGAATTAAGAAGATAAGATACCAAGAAAGAAAGAAGAGGAATTGGACAAGGAGATAGTGTATGAGGAAGAGATTGATGAAGTGAAGTAGTAGGGTGATGAAGAAGAAGATATCACTGAAATATCTTCTCAAGGCAATAAATATCTCCCAAGTTTTGAATCTAACTATGTCTTGGATTGTGTGAATGAAGGTACACTAAGAGAATAAAAAGAGGCAAGAAATGATGAAGGAAAAAATAACAAGAGTGAAGACATGATAGAAGAAGAAGATTTTGGGCAAGCCCAAGCTCAATATGAAGTAGCTAAGGATGGAAATGCAGTAGTAGGTGTTATGAAGAGGTCATGGAGAGCTCTCATAAGCATGTGGAGTTGGATTAGTGGAGAAGATAAGATGAAAGCTACGAAAAGTGATAGAGAGACCCTACAAAATGATGAAGACCATGAGAACATATACCAAGAATTGGAGATGAAACTTGAAGAAGAACACGATGTGGATGAGAAAAGGCCAGTGAATGATGAGCAAGGAGACTATAAGAGCCATGGAGAATCATATTTAGTCAATAAGAAGTAACAACAACATATTCAAGTAGCAACCATGATGATGATGGAAGAAAATAAAGAAGAAAAATCCTATGAGGAAGCATACTTAATTTGTGTAGATCAAATGCTAGTTGAGGCCTCAAGAAAACACATGGATGAAGGCCAAGATGATGAAACAAATGAGGATGAGTATTACATCAGTTGAATATGGGAAAAAATAAATTAGAAAAAGAAGAAAAAGAAATATCTATAAGGACTACTCTTTTCCTACTCCTAGAGTATGATGTAGGAGCATCCTATAAATAAGTCATAAGGAAAATAGTTAGTTTTCAATTGTGTTAGTAGTGTGTTATAGGTCATTAGGAGTGGTTTGGTTGTCTAAGTTGGTGTCTAGACATTTCAAGTTTCAAATGTGGCATTTTCCCTCCAAAATGCTAGATTTAAAATTTTGAGGTCAAGTTTAGTGTGATTTGGGGATTTGAGTGTGCATTCAGAGCTCATAATATTTGAATGGGGTCATATGTGTAAATTAAACCTTCTAGAGTCCTAAGTCCTAAGAGAGATACTCCATGCTCATGTAAGGCATCTTACGTAAGGATAACTTTTAAAAAATGAACTTTCATTATGAAGTATGTTATAACTAATCTGACAGATTGAATTACCTCAATCTCATGATAATAGAAGGGGTATTAATCAAGCTCATGTAACTGATGAAGGCATTCCCATTCGAATGGAAATGAAGAAAAATATTCAAGGAAGGAAAATATAGTATTTTGTGTATGCATTTGTAACTTGCAACTGTGTGAATACCTTTGTGATTTTTTAATGTTCATGGAGTTCTCAGGCATGTTTGATAGGAAGCTATAACTAGTATGTGTAGAGCATTTGTATCAAGTTTTATGTGAATAACATCGTGTGTGTAAACTAGTGTATGTGAGAAAAAACCATGAGGTTTGATCAAACTATGAGTTTTAGTGATTAATAAAAATGTGAGAAGGTATGTTGGTGCATTTTTAGTGATTTATGCTATTCAACTGAAGGTGTGCACTTAAGCTAGAAGCAAGACCTATGTAATGTGCAATGCATGTTGAAAAACTATAACCATGCAAACTATGATATATACTATGACTCTGATTTCCCTTGGAGAAGCATATTGAGGATTTAATTTTTTGTATCACTTGTAGGAGAGCCTAGATAATCATTCCTTTAATATTTGGAAGATGTATCACATGGAAAATTTCTTGCTTGTTGGGATAGGTGAGTTTTGCCTTAACAAGTTATAACTATGATTTTTTTTTTAGGAGTTCCTATTTGTTTGAGAAGATCTTAGAGGTGGAAATCTAATACATTATGTGGCCATTGTTCTAAGAGTAGCCAATAAGTCCATGCACAGAGGATAGCAATCAAATGCAATCTCTTCTTTACCTCAGCACTGAATTGTGTGATGCTCGGGGTAGAGTGAGGAAGGAAAATAGAAAATGCCTCATGGTTTTGGGGATTTTATATCCTTAATGGTAAGGATATATTGTGCATTATGCTAATATAGACCCCCAGTTGAAATTTGATTGCTTGATTCAAAGTTTTAGGGAAGTTATAGTTAAAATACCCTTCTCGAGTTCACGAAGAGGGTTTCATGGTGTCTGAGTTAGGGTTTGTATATTAGATCACTTAATCACCTCAATTCACTCTAAAAGCTTCTAAATATCCTACCAATAACCACTATAAATATATTTTAAAGGAAACTCGAGAAAATAAGGGTTCAAACTCATAATTTTTATAACAGTCTAGGGAGAATTGGTTACACATAGTCCAAATGTCTACTTAAGGTGTTAACTCTTCATTAAGTGATTAACCTTCATAAGCCAAAAAAGTACATAGGAAGGTACATTATATAGTGAGAAATTAGGTCACCCAAAAAGGTAACTTCTCAATGAAGAAATAGAAAATGACTTAAAGTACATTTCCCTTTAATGACCTATTATGACCTAAGCAAGCTAAATTAGACCATGTAGGTAAAACCACAAGGTGGGTAAAATCCTACACCAACACCCCCCTTAAGCATAGCTTAGGTGGGTAGAAGAATGGGTCCCAACAACAAGGCCTGATGAGGTACCCAAGAACAATGTAAATCTCTCATAAAGCAGAGAAAAGGAGAAAACCCAATGGGAAAAACTCCCCCCAAAAGAGAGAAAATAAGAAAGGAGGACTAGAAATCCCCCCAGAAGATGATGTTGATGTGTCCCGCACCCCAAGAAGAGCTCACAAGTGAAGAATTTTGCTCTTAGTGAAAGGTTTGGTGAAGATGTCAGCAACCTGCTATGATGTCTGGCAATATTGAAGATCAATGACCTTTCCATGAATAAACTCTCTGATGAAATGCATATGAATCTCAAAGTGCTTAGTCCATTGATGTTGAACCAGATTCTTGCAAATCTGAATGGTGCTCTGGTTGTCACAGAAGATGATTGTGGGTTGCTTGTATTGAATACCAAACTCTGTCAAAATCCCTTGAAGCCAGATGGCCTCTGTAGCAACATTTACAACTCCTCTGTATTCAGCCTCAGTAGAAGATAAGGTAATAACATTCTACTTTTTTCTTGACCAACTAATAGGACCAAAACCTAGAGAGAAACTATAACTTGAAGTGGATTTGTGATTCTGAACATCACTTCCCAGTCTGAGTTTGTATATCCAACCAAGTCAATGTCAACACTAGCTCCATAGTGAATCCAAAATCTATGTGTACCCTAAATGTAGTGGAGAATTCTCTTAGTTTCTTTCCAGTGTAGCTCATGAGGCTCCTGCATGAACCTGGAGACCAGGCCTACAACATATGAAATGTCAGGTCAAGTATGAGTCAAATAAATGAGACTTCCTACAAGTTGTCGATACAAAGTAGCATCAACCAATGGTGAAGTGCAATCAGCCTCAAGCTTGACTCCAGACAAGAAGGGAGTTGGATTTGGCTTACAATCAGCCATGTGAAACTGAGAGAGAAGATCAAGAGCATACTTAGTTTGTGCGATGAATATCCCTGAGTCAGACTGTGAGATCTGAATCCCAAGGAAGTAGTGCAACAAACCTAAGTCTGTCATGGAGAATCTATTCTGGAGGGATTCTTTCACCATTGTAATGGATGATGAAGAGCTCCATGTGATCAAAAGGTCATCAACATAAAGAACCAGAACCAGAAGTGAATCATCTTGCCATAAAAGATAGACATTAGGATCTAAATAGCATCAGTTGAAACCCGTAGAAAGAAGGAAGGAATCCATTTTGGCATACCAAGCCCAAGGGGCTTGTTTGAGACCATATAAGGATTTCCTAAGTCTACAAACTAAGGAAGAATCCTAAACAAAACCCTGTGGTTATTCCATGTAGATCTCCTCCTCTAGGTCACCATGAAGAAAGGACTCTTCACATCCATCTGATGACCATCCCAGTAATGATAAATGAAAATGGAAAGAGTAAGTCTGATCGAGTTCATTTTGGCAATAGGTGAAAAGGTCTCAGAATAGTCAATTCTAGGAACCTGAGAGAAACCTTTTACAACTAGCTGTGCTTTGAACTTGTCAACAGACCCATCTGCTACATATTTGGTCTGATAGATTTATCTACATCAAACCATATTTCTTCCCTTAGGAAGTGGTGTCAAATCCCAAGTGTGGTTGTTGATTAAGGAGTTATACTCCTCCTACATAGCAGTGTCCCACTCAGGATTTCCAGAAGCCTCTCTAAATGTTTTTGGATCAGAGGAAGAGGCAAAGAAAGCATGAATCCCATCCCTGAACTTTGATCGTGTACATCTGACATCTGTTGGATCCCCTACCCAAGTACCTGCACTCTGTAAAGTCTATCTAGCCCAATGAGGACCAGTGGTGGGAGTGTTAGGAATAAGCTCATCATCATTTGAGTCATGGCTAGATGTGGAAGGAGACAAAGCTCCATCACTATCTTCAGTGTCAGAACTAGAAGAAGAAGAGTCCTCAACAATAAGAATAAGCGTAGGAACTTTCTCAAGCTCCTTTGTACTGTCATAATCATCCTTAGAAAGTCCAAGTGATGTTGATGGAAGTGGAGAAGAGTCAGGTGTGGAATCTGGTGGGCCTTCCTGAAATTTGACACTCCTCTCGATGAATAACTCATGTGTGGTTGGATGAAGAAGACGGTACCCCTTAACACCATCTGGGTATCCCACAAAGATACATAGTTGACTTTGAGGTTCCATAGCCTTCCATTTCTTCTTAGGGATTCGAGCCATAGATGGAGATCCAAAGACTCTAAAGTTCTTAACTGACAATTTTTTACCATTTTGAGCTTCAAAAGGAGTGACTCCCTTTAATGCTTTATGAGGGACATGGTTATGTATGTAATTTACACAGTTAATAGCTTCTGCCCAGTATTGTGGTGCCAAATATTTGGAGTGAAGCATCAGTTGGCCATCTCTTTTAGAAACATGTTCTTTCATTCTACAACCCCATTCTATGAAGGACTAGGTAATAGTTAGTTGTAACTCAATCCCCTTTGTAGTGCATAACTGCTCAAACCTGTTACTGACATATTCCCCACCATTTTCTATTTCATATAATATTGATGACTTTCCCATATTGTTTCACTGCAAGAGCCTTAAAGTCCTGACAAAGGTCATAAACATCATACTTATGACTAAGAAAATAGACCCAAGTATATCATGAAAAATCATCAATGAAAGTGAGAATATATCATGTGCCCTAGGTGAAGGAAGGTTTGGGAAAAGGCCCTGAGACATCACTGTGAACCAACTCCAATACCTGTGTAGCTCTCCAAGCTTTACCTTTGTCAAATCTCTCTTCTGGATGCTTTCCAAGGGTGCAACCCTCACAGAGACCTTTAGAGAAACTAACTTTAGGAAAGCCTTCAACCATTCCATGTTTACTCAATTGTTCCAAGTAGAAATAGTTAAGATGGCCAAATCACTCATGCCATAATTTTCTAACCCCATCTGAATGAGTCAACAAGGAAGTTGGAGAAGATTCTGGAGAAAAATGAGAGAAGGTATACAAGCATGCCTGGTGGTCTGCCCTTCCCTCTGCAACTGTAGTGTCACTATGTAGCTCTCTGATGATAACTGAATCTGGGTTAAATTTGACTCTCATGCCATTCCCAATGTGAGTGATCTAGTAAACTGACAACATAGTGGTGGAAAGTGTTGGAACACTTATAACATTATTGAATGTTCCACCATCTACTTCTACTAATCCACACCCTGCAACTGCTACAGAGGTGTCATCACCCAGTGTGATAGAAGACATATTACATGGTTTCACAAAAGAAAATTGAACCTGTGAGGAACCCATGTGGTGTGAAGCACCAGAATCAATGACCCAAGATGAATTCAGAGCCTTACCACTAAATCCTTTCCCTTCTTCTTCTCTTTACTGTTGTTCTTTTTCCTTAGAAGTTTCTTGGTTAGATGAATTTTGTTTGATAGATTCAGGGACCCCTATGTTGTTTTTCTCAAGAAGATGAGTAAGGTGGTCAATCTACTTTTTCATACACTTGTGTTCATCATGGCCAAGTTTCTTGCAATAAGCACACTTTACCTTTTCCTTCTTAGGTTTAGCTTTGGAGGAGGAGGATTCAGTGTAAGATTTTGGTTGGGATGGTTTCTGATCCTTCTTTTGTCCTTGATCCTTCTTTTCTTGTTTCTTCTCCTTGTTGTTAGAAGCCTTAGGTTTCACATTTCCTACAATCAAGACATGTGATTTGGAAGACTTCAAAGTTCCCATTCGTATCAAATTATCTTGTTCCCTAGTCATTGACCAAAAAACACATCAAATGAAGGAATTTTCCATGATGCTCCAAGTGCATCCTTGGTGGCATGGAAGGTGGAGACAAAAACTGAGTAATCTAGACCCAATTTAGAAAGGATAGAAAGAATGAGTTGAGAGTCATTTTTCCCAATTCCACATTCCTTTAGCTGTAATCTTACTGATTTGAACTTTGTGAAGAAGTCCTGAAGTGTGTCAAAGTTGGTGGGGCTCAAGATAATGAGTTCATTTTCAAGTTCATGTGTTCTCATTTTATTTGTTTTCCCAAAGATAATTTCCAATATGGTCCACACTTCATTGGGAGATTTAGTAAATCAATATGAAAGAGATGATCTGGAGACACTGATAGACATAGAAACCCAAAGGCTTCATCACAAGGGTTAAACCATTTCACTTTGTCTGAATCTGAATTTGGTTTTGTTTCAAGCCCCATTATTATCCAATGTAGACCCTTACCCCTCAAAATGAGTTGTATTTTGGACTTCCATTCAAGATAGTTAAATGGTGCCAGTGGTGTCATAGAACTGGTATCCATTTTCAAACAATTGTGTAGAAGATAGAAAGGAAATCACGAGCAAAAAGGAGCTCACACATAACACCCCCTAAACTTATAGAGGTTCAAATTTTCAAAGAATGAGGATACCTCCAATGTGAAGAGCATGAAAAAACATGCACTTTAAAAAATGACACCTAAAATGGAGCAGTCAGTTGAAATTTATGCCAAATCAGAGTTTAAAAAATCTTGAAATGTAGTTTATCAGGGTTTAGGTGATGCAAAGCATGGGGAAACTTGAAAAATGTAAAGAAGTGGTGGAACCAATTGAAAAGCATGAAGGTTAGAACCAAAAGGTGTTGAGAGGTGTCAGAACCCGACAAGTGTAAAGTAGGTGTCAAAACCCAAAAGGTGCAAAGCAGGTGTCGAAATACTGAAAGGTGCAAAGCAGGAAGTCAAAACCCAACATGTGTAAAGCAAGGTGTCAAAATCTGAAAGGTGCAAAAGAGGTGTCCCAACAATCTTGAAAGGTGCAAAGTTTTGGTGTGAGAACCTGAAAATGTGTAAAGCAGGTGAATAAACCTGAAACATGTACAAATGAGAAAAATTCAAGGAACCTCTAGATCTGAAAAAATGGTTAGTTTTTCATACAAAATAGAAAATACCCACCAAGTTATTCGAAAAACACGTCTGAAAAACCAGAAGGGATTTTTCTATTTGAGCCCAAACTTAAAAATTTTCTAATTTTGAAGAAAAAAACTTTCAAACCCTAAAACCTTCAGATCTGAGAAAACCTTAAGTTTCTCATACAAAATAACAAATACCCACCAAGTTATTTGAGAAACCCAGAAAAACCCAAAAGGGATTTTTCTATTTGAGCACAAACTTGCACGGATTTGCTAATTTTGAAGTCAATGAACTAGGTCAAGTAACAACTATCTAGGGTTTTTCATGTAGAGACTCTGGAGGAATAGATCTACATGATCTTTTCTAGAAACCCCACCAAACCCTTGAAAACCAAAATCAATGAAAAAATGAAAAAGCTAGAATGCAAGATCTCACACAAAGGTTATGGCATTCAACTACCAAAATTTCTCTGATACCATATAGGAGCAGGTCACAATCAAGGACTGGTACTGGATAGGATCAAATGCATGAAGAAACTTGTATGTAGTAATAAGATCTAAAAAATACTTGAATGATGAAGAAGCAATACTTCTACAACAAGAACAAGTACATGAGCAATCTAACTCTTCATTAAGTGATTAGCCTTCATTAGCCAAAAAAGTACATAGGAAGGTACATTATATAGTGAGAAATTAGGTCACCCAAAAAGGTAACTTCTCAATGAAGAAATAGAAAATGACTTAAAGTACATTTCCCTTTAATGACCTATTATGACCTAAGAAAGCTAAATTAGACTGTGTAGGTCAAACCACGAGGTGGGTAAAATCCTAGTGTATGAATAGGGATGAAGGAATACGAGGAGTCAATAAGATAAGAGACTAGATGTTGCAATCTTGAGCCAAGAAGCTAGTATAAGGATATCAAGACCAAGATGGAGAACAAGTAAGGTAGATGAATGCAAACCAAAATGAAGGTTGAAGGAGTAATTTCATGAGTGAAATAAAGTGTGAAAAATCCTATGGAAGAATGCAAATCAGCCCATTGAATTGATCAGGGTGATGTGCATAAGAATAACTCAGTTTTTAACTAGTTTTAGCCATTATAGGCTTATAGATGATCCTCCTATGCAGAGATAGTGATAAGTTCTTGTTTAAAACCTCTTGATAATCACATATATGCTTGATTTTTAAATGTCATCTTCATCATTAGAGCTTGGTCCCTCATTTTAAAAACATAACTATGTATTTATATGATTCCCTTGTTTGAATTTTTTAATTGACAATTGGAAGGCCTACCCATAAGTGAAAAATATGCCCAAAATTAAAAAGATACCCAAAAAGAGAAGTGAGTAAGGTAGAAAAGGGTCAGGAAAATGCATATAGGGGACAAGAGAGCCTTAGGCTGATTCTGTCATTACTGGGTGTGGTGTCTGGAGCCATAAAAGATAAATAGTAAAATACCGACAAGGTTAATAGATGTATGAAGCCAATAAAAGAGAAAATGACAAAGAAAGATAGTTGTGCAATTACTAGTTTTCTTGCTTAGGAATCATATGAATGCTAACATATGCTTTTAGGATCTAGAAATGGATACCAAGTGTGTGATTTTGTATCTATAATTTCCCCCACTTTATTTTTTTGAGTGAATACTCAATAACATAAAGTAAATAAGATATGTGATACTTGTGATCCTGTAAAGCGTGAAGTGAAATGCATTTTGAGTGAGAAAGTGAAGCATGTAATGATGCAAAGTGAATCGTTGAGACTAGGAGGAAAAGTGACCCTAAGGGTGAAGTGTATGCATTGTATTGTAACCATTTTTGAGAACCCTTGCAAATATGTTGACTATTGTAGGATTTTCCTTGTTGCGTATCATTAAAAAACCAAAAATAAGAAGAGAAAAAGAGTATTCAAAGTCCTATATATGAAAATTATGAGTATTGTCAAAGTATGCAAAAGTGTGTAAAAGTAGTAGTAACGGAAAGTGTGCACCTAATGTAGAAGAGTGTAAAGGATAGAAAAGTGTCTTGAAATACTGTGAAGAGCATTTTTTTTGGGAAATCTCATGCCAAAAGTGAGTTTTTTGGACGATCTCACACCAAAAGCGAGGTTTTTGTGTGATCTCACGCCAAGAGTGAGTTTTTTTTGGGCAATCTCACGCCAAGTGTGAGTGTTTTTGGTTGATCTCAAACCAAAGAGAAATTGTTGGGGAGAGATGTCTAGTGTTACTCTTCATCTATGACTCTTCCTGATAAGCACCACTACAGATGGTACATCCCTGATTTTTTTCATCATGTCCCAATTGTTTATGAATTAGTTCCAATTGATTTTTCCGATTGAAATTGATTTTCAGAGATTACATGCATGTTGTAACTAAAGGCCTTTGTCTATAACTATGAAACTACTATGGATTGATTCTACAAACTACATTGATTTGATAAGATGAATTTGTATGTTCCCCCAAGACATATTCACCTAGGGGAGGACACATAGAACCCATATGCTATTTTTTGAGTCTGGGAGCTACCTTTCTTTGTGTTGTGCATATGAGGACCCAATACCTATAAGTATTGCAGCTCATTCATATGTAATTCTGGTTGATTCCTGATTTAATGCAATTTATATAGCAGGCTTCTGCCCCTATTTCTCAATCTACACATATTTCCTTACTCAATGCATTCTATAATTTTTATTTTCATATTGCGAGAGGACATAGAGAGGACTTCAGAAAGACATTTTATGCCTTTTCATGTAGCAGATCTAGAGACCGATTTGGCACAATATGATATGGATGAGGATTTAGAAAAAAACCAGTTGTCGTCTTGGCAGTCATCGACCTTTATGAGGTAAGCACTATGGAGCTATAAGTTTACTAGTATATTTTATAATTTAATAATTATTTTCATTTTAAAAATTATAATTTTACATCTTCATAATGACAAGTCTAGCACTTATATAGACCTACATGATCCGTTTAACAAAGACCAAAACTTTTAATATGAGTGGGCATAACCCTCAACCTCTAGGAATTTGGCATAGAGGTATATATTTATAACTAATTTATTCCAATAGAAAAAATTTTTTAACTTCACTGGACAATTCTATACACCACATGTTGGATCCAAAATGTAATTCCTATATGGAATTGTGTTATGATCCTGGTGTGTGGAATCTAATAATGCCTCCAGGATTTGGTTGTAATGGTTTATCTGCATTTGTTATCAGAATAACCACATAGGTTTGATTCCTGAATCACATTGGTTGCGCTAACTGCATTACAGTGTTCGCATCGAAGCTCAATAATAATTGGGCATGGTCTCACTACACGAGCGTAAATATTGGAACCCAATACGTCTAGGCTATGGAGCGTGGTGGGATGTTATGATTCTAGTTTCCGGATTCATGAATGCATCGAGGTTTTGGTGTAATAGTTTGTTATAGACTGACTTGAGTTATGAATATGCTAGAATGAACAATTGTAACATATCCTTCATCTTCTCTTAGGTATGTTCTAAGACTACATAAAGATATAAATTTACTATTTTAGTTGGGCTTAATAGAAAATATTCTCTTGGAATTGAACAATTATAATACAACTTGATTATGAAAAGTCAGACATCCCATAAACAACCGACATGAGGATGAAGCATTCATGGGATGATGGATTCATCTGCATGGAAGTATAAAGTCTTCATTTATCTATTTAAATTGATTTTAATTTAGGCTATTTTATAATGAATTAACATTATTTTTAGATCCTTCGGTGGAAAGTCTCTCTGAGTTAAACTATTAGAAATAATAATAAATAAAAAGTGAAACAATGAAAGCCAAATTGACCAAAAACATATGAATTTCAACTACTCCTAAGTTTTATAGGAGTTAAGCGGGGATAACAACACACTCTCAAGGTTCATAGATTTTTAAAAATGTTAATAGACCCTCTCATCTTGTTTATAGTAATTAAAAACACCAAAGGCAAGGGGACCTCAAACAAACCCATATCTTATCTATGATGACATGATAATATTAATGGATATTCAAGGCTGCTAGTAAGTATTTTAAATATTTTATTTGAGTTAAAAATAGTTTGATTTATTTGCAGATTTTATCATTGTATTAGTTGGTAAGTTAATCTCGAATTATTTTGATATGTCAAGGTTGAATCTAGTTTTTAATGATAAATTTCCATATTTTTGTGTATTGTGTTGTATTTTTTAAAAAAAAATAGTTGACCATTTTGTGTCAAAATTGATTCATTCATATGGGTTCCAAAAGGCTAAGTGGTTTGTAAATCTTACTTGGATATAGATTGAAAAGGTGGTCGATGTACACTTTCACTGAGTTTTAGAGGACTCCACTATGGCCCAAAGCTAAAAATAACAAAGTGGTTTAGGATGATATAGAGGAATTTGAGGGTAATTATGACTTGCGTAAATACAATTTTTACTAAAATATTTTATGGGTTGTCAAAATATGATTCTTTTCATATTTAAAGGCCCTTTGTAAGTTCACTATTTTGGAAAGCATATAATGAAAGAAAAAGTCTTCAACCTAAAATAAACAAATATGTAATTTGGTCCAAGATGACAATGTGGCTAGCATAGAAACTAATAGGGCTCGAAGGTAGTTAATGAAATTGAGGCTTACACTATGTATGGACTATGTTTGGGAGAGGACTATTTTAAGCTTTATATTGTGGTTGATAAACAGTTTTATTTAAGGGTTAAAGATATTTCGAGGGGTCGGCGGGCTGATGTTTGGTTATCATTCATGTCTTGGATAAAGATAAATATGGTCTATGATCATAATGCAATGGTAACTTGTACGGGAACATTGTGATTGATTAAAATTTTAATGCGAGTGTTACAATTGGAGGGTGTAGGTATCAGGAAAGTAATGCATCAAGGGGTTAAGAATCCAAATCTTGAAAAGGGATGTTAGTGATTTATATAGATTTGAGAAAGGGTCAGTGACAACAAATATTAGGAAAGGCTTCTAATAAATTTGGTGAGTTATATGTAAGATACTTATAGAGTTATCATGTTTTGTTTTAATATTTTTTAATAAAAAAATTAGTATATATATAATTTTATCATGATACTCGTAGTTGCAGGCACAAGAGTGCATAAGAAGAGTACAAAGAAATTAAATTGTGTGGGGACCATTAAAAGACTTCAACGAACACCAAATTCTTTAATCAGTGGGCTCAAAAATGGGCATTGAATTTGAGATGTAACGGCAAAAATGTTTGTATTCAATTTGTTGTACAAGAAAATTGTATAATTAAGATTTGTAACATTTTTATCATTAATCAGGGAACAAGATCATTTCGGAAAACTTTGCTGAAATGGGTTAGGTGGATAAAAACTAGGAAATTGATTTTCGGAAAACGAGGATCGTCCAGGACAATGAAGAGGATTAAGTTTGGAGCATCATGAATAGGATCCGGAGGACCAGGAGGTAGATCAACTTCAAAGAATAGAAGATTGTGAGGAGCAAGTGGAGGAGGATTCCAATTTTTAGGATATTTTGGATGTAATTTGACATCTATTTGTTTGTGTAAATTTGGAAGGTTTAATAGTCCTCTCAAAATTACATGTAACAGTTTATATTGTAAAAATATACATTTTGTAATTGAAAGTTGTAAAAATTTAATTCTAATAATATTTGGATTACTTCATGAATTCTAGATTATCATCTGCCTTCATATTGTATAAGTAATATTTTAGTATATACAATGTACTGAATTTTGTTGTATAAGAAAAAAAATGTATCATGAATTATTCTAATCATACTTAACACCTAATTAGCTATTAACAACGTGCATTTGGGCATCTTTCCTTTAAATAAACTTGGGATTAACTAAGGTTTTTATGCATCGTACACTTGAGCCATATTCTAGAATGATTAATGAGATAAATCGTTTTGTGTCGTAATTAGGTGGTGCAAAGTAGATGTAGTCCATCCTATGTGCATGTATAAATAGTTCCTACATTGTAGATCAGTTCAATACAACTAAAGTTGTCATAGTCACCTTGTTAGATGTCTATCAATTTTGCTTTCACAAAATTTGACATGATCTTTCACTTAAAAACGCATAGGTAACTATAGAAGGTTGATTTCTAAGCAGTAAATGGTGTAGGATCGAAAATGGCATACCAACCTTGCAAGGTTGTGTAATTTAAAATGAATGCCATCATTTACATGAGGTGGTCTAAATCACCTAATGACAATGATTGTTTTAATTATGCACAAACACATGTCAAATTTTATATGGGACCAATCCCCCAAGTATTTTTTTCAATATCGTTTATAATTTTCTCATGGAATGACAACTATGTTGCACACAAGACAAAAAATAAACATATCTTGTTCCATTTGCATCTAGAATGTCAGCACCCAACACACTTTTGGATCTAATTTGTTCTAGGAGTGAATACATGCACTTTTTGGCTCTAAAACTTTATTGATAATGCACACATAACTTAAATTAGTTTGATGAAGAGGTCAAAGGAGGTGCCCAACATTGGTCTGCAAAACCCCTCCCAATATGCCCATGCACGTTTCTTTTCTAAAACTAATGAGTGGATCCGTGCACCTTTTGGTTCTAATATGTTTCAGTCACTAAATTTACACCTGTAAGATAAATTAACTTTTGGTAATTAAAATTTTCATTAAGATTTGCACTTAGTCTAATTAGTTGAAAGGAATGATAACCAGATCGTACCAAGCCAAGAACACAGATGCTAATCAAACACCACAATCAATAAGATGAAAGAAATTCACCAGAATAACTTTACATAAAACCTTTGCAAACAAATGAGAAACAATATCATATATTATTATGGAACTCAATGCAATACAATGAGAATGGGCCTTGCTTATATAGGTAAGGAATAACAATCTAAGAACCAGTCAAGGTCATAGATCAAGCCATAAATCAAGGAAATAACTAGTCATCAAAGAACTAGTCAAGACCATAGATTTAGGAGAGAACTAGACATCAAGGATCTAGTCAATAATAGATCAAGGAAAGAACTAGTCAATACCATAGATCAAGGAAAGAACTATACCTAACAACTAGATAATATCTCCTAATATCTAAATAAGATAAAATAAATATCCACACACATAAGTGGGTGAGGATAAATACAATAAAGGTAAATAAAGTACCTAGGTGAACATGAGCTAAGGTAAATACCTACTCTAACACCCCCCCTCAAGTGAAGCTAGGGGCCAAAATAGAAGTGGCATGTCCATAGTATGAGTCCCAGAAACTAGGCAATGAGGTACTCATGTCATGTAACTAGGAAAAAAAGGGACACTCGCAAGGTACCCAAAACCAGTAACAACAAAGTAAAGAGAGTAAAAACCCGCTTATAAGGCATCCCAAGAATCTTAGACTCAAAAAACTCATACAAATGCTAAAGAATTTGGTGTGCACTATGCTCTGAATCCACTACTTCATCATAAAACTCTAAAATAATTGACACTGGGCTTCACTAAGAATAGCTCCATATAAGGAAACCATCAACGGAGTGATGTCAAAAGTGCAAAAAAAATACCAAACATAATTCGATCAACTATTACAAATAGGTGTGCCACGATCCAAGAACAATAACCAAAGCAACAAGGCAAGGACACAAAAGATCTAAAGTGTCACGATCCAAGAAAAGCCAAGGTAACAAGGAAAGGACAAAAAACTTGAAGAAGCAAGATCAACACTACACCCTCCCATACTGTTGAATGGGTGGAGTGATGCTACAAATCTGTATGAGTTGTCAAAACAACTACTCGAACACTAAAAAACTAACACTGGAATGCACCAGAATAGATCCCCCACAAGAGATACTGTCAACATGCCAAAAGTGTCAAAAATACAGATACAAAATCTCTCAACAAACAAGAGAGATACACTACACCTGCTAAATAAAAAATTTCAAAACAAGAAGCATCACAATGTAGAAGGTATAGAAAGTGGAGCAAGAGGCCGAATGGTGGAGGAGCCATGCATGTAGAGTCCTCTCAATGAATTCCTATGTCTGCCATGAGTGATCAGATATCCACCCCAAATCAACACAGATGGATGAAGAAGATGCCTGCATATGACTTGGTGCAAAATGCACAATGGGTTCATGCATAAAAGAACATCAGAATGTGTGTCAGGTTGATCATGTCTAACAACTAAAATCTCAAGTTTCTCAAATCCTGAGTGAAGGTGCAGAACTCATGTGTTGCTCATGATCCTCAGAAAGAGTCGAGCGAACAAAATAAGGAGCTCTGTCAATGTGTGATCCCAATGAAGTACCTACTCGAAAACTAATTTCATGACGAGAAATCTACTTAACATGTGGAATAGAGGACACAATAACCTGTGAATGTCTGTCCAATGACTCCGCTAGTGAGACCCATAGAACGGAGCATGCAAGAACCGAATGCAGTTGGTATGCTTCTCAAAAATATCCATGCAGCTGAGTAGAAGTAGGATACACAACATGTGGTACTGTAATAGGCACAAATGTGGAAGAGCATGCAGTAACAAGCCTCATAGGTTTAGAAGCATCAAAAGTAGGTTCAGGCTCAAAGACTGGTAGATCAATGTCAGTGGGTACAAGAGCAATAACTGCAAGTGGACTAGGAGCATGGATATGGTTGTCCACAATATGATGGTGATGTTGTAGGCTAGCAATTTTGTTCTGCAGGAAGTGTATTATTGTATCCTTATCGTGAATGAGTGATTGTAGAAGAGAATTTCACTTCTTGAGTGATCTATTTTCTTCCAAAAATTTTACAATATCCTCTTGAAGTCCACATACTTTAGAGAAAAGCGCTATCATTTTAAGAATCCATGATAGACAAACTGCAACTCCCAAAATTTTAGGACATGTCGGGCTCAGCTGAAAACAACTGCATCCACAATTGATTACAACACTCCTCCATATTTGGTACACTTTATAATTATAGTGAAAGTCTCAAAATAAATATTTCCAATGGAAAGAGCACAAAAAACTAGCACTTTTGCAAAAAATGACACTCAAAACCGAGTTATCGATCAAAAGTTACAAGCATTTTTAATATTTTGCTCTGTTATTTATTTTAGTTACCACTAAAACAAAATAAATTGTTATTGCCTTCACCACACAAATAAAATTAAAGGGGCCCGAATTTAAGCACCTACTAGTAGGAATCACAAGATTTAAGCCCTCATATGACCATACTATATGACCAAGGGCTAAGGATTTTAATGGGTCTCGAATCGAGTTTACAGTCAATCTTAGGGCCCAAGAATCCCATGCCATCTTTGAGTCATGGATCCAATGGAAGCCTCAAGTTTTACAAAAAAATCACGCAGCAACAAAATACAAGAAAATCACGAAATATTATGAATATATAAAAATTTTATTTGTAAAATAAAACTTACAGACATATGTCAATAGCAATTTCTCGCTCTGATACCATGAAAGGAACATTGCGAATAACCAGATCGTACAAGCCAAGAACACAGATGCTAATCAAACACCATGATCAATAAGATGAAAGTAATTCAACTATGATAACTTTACATAAAAGATTTGCAAACAAATGAGCAATGTTAATATCATATATTATTATGGAACCAATGCAATACATTGAGAATGGGCCTTGCTTAAATAGGCAAGGAATAACAATCTAAGAACTAGTCAAGGTCGTAGATCAAGCCATAAAATCAAGAAATAAACTAGTCATCAAAGAACTAGTCAATACCATATTTTATGAGAGAACTAGACATTAAGGATCTAGTCAATACCATAGATCAAGGAAGGAACTATACATAACAACTAGATTGTCTATGCCTAATGTCTAAATAAGATAAAATAAATATCCACACACATAAGTGGGTGAGGATAAATACAATAAAGGTAAATAAAGTACCTACGTGAACATGAGAAGGTAAATACCTACTCTAACAGAGTCCCATGTCAATATGAATATTTTATGGACAATAAATCTCTTTAGAAGAGTTGGTCCCAATTAGATCCTTCACTTCTAGTCTAGGAGAAAGTGGTCAAACCTATGAGTGAACTCATTCCCATTGTTCTGAGAGCAATCTTCTTACCACATTTTTGTCACAACACTAAACTTAGTCAGATATGACAAAAACTTTTGACAAGTAGTAAACCTACTTGCAACAAGAGGAAGCAATGCACAACAAGGATGATGAAGAGGATCGCAATGCAACTTTCTTCTCATTAAAAATGGAAAGGAAAAGGTAAATTATGAAAACCTAATTCCTATCAAAAGTCCCAACATCAGAGATTTCAACATCAAGGGGATGCAACAGAAGAAGCAATGTCCAATTTGTAAAAGAGGACATGACTTACAAGATTGTTGGTATAATACTTATAAGAAAGGTTCATCAAGCAACTCTGGACCTCAATATCAAGACAAATCAACAAGGGACATTCTAACACAATCAAGGGCAGAAAAAGGGGAACTGGAAAAGAAGACCCCATCAGTTAAGGAAATATTGTTGAGCAACAAGAACATTCAGATAATGAAGACTTCTTGTTCACTGCTCGATCAAGTGAACCATCCACACCATCTAGTGATGTTTGGTATGTTGATTCAGGAGCCACTCGACACATGACCAGCCACAAAGACTGGTTTACTTCAATGAATATTACACCATCGAAAAATCATGTTTCCCTGGGAGATGATTCTTCATATACAGTTCACAAGGATTATGAACATTTCTCTACCCTTGGTTCACGCAAATGCATCATATGTTCTATATGTCCCTGGGTTGACAAAGAATCTTCTTAAGTCAGTCAACTCCTAGATCACAACCTGAAAATTGACTTTGATAGTCATTCTGGAAAGAAAACATGTTTATTCGAGATAAATCAAGAGGCTCAAAAATAGTTGCAAAAGCCTCCAATGTGGGATGCTGTTCCAACTTGATTTTGTTCACAAATCTCAAGCACTTGTGGCTAAGAACTCCACCTCAACACAGTTGTGGCATCAAGATATCATGTAAGTTTCAATATCTCGAGACACTTCATCTGGTGCAAATATGGTACATGGGCTACCATCTCTTCAGAAGGATACATCAAGTGTCCTCACTGCCTAGTAGGAAAACAACACAGTAGAGATTCATTCCAAAAGAGTAATTTGAGCTCATGGTAAGCTTTCCTGGTTCATATCTAATCTTTGCGGTCTGATGCAATAAGTCATTCTGGATTTCAATATTCATGCTTTGTGTTGATGACTATTCAAGAAAAATGTGGATTTTTTGTCTTCACAAGAAAAGTGAAGCTTTTGAAACCTTCAAAAAGTTCAAAGTAGCAGTTGAGAACGAAACTGGTCATCACATCAAGAACTCTCCACTCAGATCGAGGGGGGGAATTCAAAGTGATGAGTTCAAAGACTACCTACAAACTCACAAGATTCGTCGAAAAATGATCCTCACACACACCGCAAAAAATGGTGTTGTTGAGAGAAGAAATCTATACTATCATGGAAATGGTGCATGCATGATCGATGATTCTAGGCTTAAAAAGACATTTTGGGCAGAAGCAGCAAAGACAACAGTGTATTTTGTGAACAGAGTGCCCTCGGTTGCTCTTGATGGAGTAACACCACAAGAAGCATGGTTAAAGTGGAAACCATCTATTGCACACCTTAGAGCATACAGGTGCAAATCAAGCATGCATATACCCAAGTAAAAAAATAATAAACTGGACATGAATTCACATAAACTCATCTTCATTGGGTATAATGAAGAGACTCTTGGGTACAGATTGAAGGATCTTATCAGACCAGAAAAGTCTACACTAGCAGAGATGTTGAGTTTTTTGAGAAGAAGGAAGTAGAGACTCCTCCTCCAGACTCGCCTGATGTAGATTCTTCACTAGTTATAAAAATTGAAGCTGATGTTCCCATATAGATGAAAGTGAGCATGGGGATGATGGTGTTGATCTGAATAGAACCACAACCCATGGGAACAGTTCAACGTATGCAAAGTTTGTACTAGTGATTACGAGATGCAAGAATGGATGCTTTACCAGTACATCTTTACCCCTTGAATGCAATATTAAAGTGATGAAGAAGTAATTTTCTTAGTGTAGGTCCTATTGAATTGAAGCCCTCTACTATGTCCATTTATATGAGTCCCTTGTTTGAAAGATGCCATGGATTCTAAGATATCTTAGTAATGATGAAGAATAACTGGAAGCTGCCGACTTCCATACGTGAAACACATATGGATGCAAAAGATTCAAAAGATACCTAAATAGAGCGAGTGATTGTACAAAAGGAAAAAGTGCAAAGGGGTCATAAAAGCAATCTCCAAGGGTTTTGAGATAGAGGGGATGAGAGCTTGTAGATGGGAGTTGGTTTCTAAATCCATAATTGAATATAAACATTCTCCCTAGTAAAATATTTACGATACTCAAAAGCAGGGTGTGGATGGAAAGTTCACAAATGGATTGTGTAAAAAGAAATATCATGGAGAAGAAGAAGAAGTCCAAAGATAGTTTTCAGCCATATAAGTTTATCTTGGTCAAGAAGGAATCATAGTGAAATTCTAGTATGGTCTTTAGGACCTATAAATGTACCATCAAGTTCCTGAGCATTTAGTGTCTACATTTTCCCCCACTTTATTTTTACGAGAGAATAAAGCACATTGAGGTACAAGTACCTTATGATCCTGTAGATCATGTGGATGAAATACAACAGTCATCACTTGGACAAGTTTGAAGCATGAACTGATGCAAAATGAAGAAAGATCTTCACAGTGAAAGTCACCCTGCACATGACAATGTTTGAGATTGTACAGAGAGCTTTCACTAAAGTCCTGTCTTGGATTAAAGGATGGACCTAAAAAAGAGAATCAGAATATTATTTCAAAGTTTACATGTAATATACCAAGAAAATTGATAATTATGTATTGCAAGTAATGTAACCTATGGAGAACAGATTTGTTTAATCTTGTTGATTGAGAAGATATTGTAAACGATAGAAATGTGTCTATGTAAAGTTAGATGTGGGAGTGAGTTTACCTGGGTACATCTGACGCCAAATTAGCTTTTTTTGAATGATCTCATGCCAAAGAGAAAGTGTTGTAAAGTTTGGGAGATCATCAAGTAGTAACTATCCATCCTTAAATATTCCTCATAAGGACCACTTGGTAGATAGTGCATCCCTGTTTTGTTCAACCTAATTTCTTGACATATTATTTCCAAGATTTACCAATTGATTTGAATATATTGATGATATAAATCTGTATTTTGTAGATTGGAGGATTGTTCGTGTAACTGATAAAACTATTATGAAGACTTATGTGAAATTGTTGATATGAGAAATTAACTGTGTAGAAGCCCCCATGATCATTAGTTCCCAGGGGGAGGACAGGGGCACCCAAGTGTGAAGTGTTTGAGCCTAGGTGCTACGTGGCATTCTGTGATGTGATTTGGACCCAAGTTAGGATTCTGAGCCACCATGTATGTAACTATAACTTGTGATGATTTTGTATATATTGTTTTTTGTATCTTTAAACTATTACATGGGGTGATTTTTTCACCCAATGTATGACCCCAGCTTCATGTTTGGGGTGCATGAAAAATGAGTAGATATCATTCATCCCAAAGGAGAGGACTTGATGTTGATCTGAAGTATATCCCTACAAGGGGTATGGGATGTGCATGGTAGAAACCAAGGCACATGCAAACAAAGTGGCTAGTAACATGTGTTAGTGAAAAGTAAAAGCATATAATAGAAAGATAATGTAATTTAAAGTAAGTGTGTAAAAAAGTTAGACTGTGAAAACTGGGTTTCAAACATGGGATATTGCTCATAATGTCACTAAGAAAATCATGGGCGAAGTGGCCAAAATCATACAATGATCATACAAGACATAGGGCATAGCCCGCAAATAATAACATACAATGGAAAACAATGGAAAGTAAAATGTTTTAGACAACCATGGTGGCATATAGTCTTGTAAAGAAAATTCTACACATGAAGCACCCATTAGCATGTTAGAAATGTATGTCATGACATCTATGTATCAATGGAAATTAATGTTGAGTAGAAAAATAGTAAGTATTATCCTCAATAACACGTGTAATGTGTGAGAGCATTAAAGGTAGATGTCACAGGAGCCTCTATGGGACTTGTAAAAGTCATAGTGCCAAACATCAATGTGTAAGAACCTGTAAGAGATCTACATTCACAACTAAAGACCAAGTGAATGCAATGTGTATATATAGAAAGATAATTACATACTAAGAATCTATGAAATATCATAGTAAGAAAAGTGTTGAAACCATGTATTTAGAATAATCTTAGAAAGAGTAATGCAACCAAGATATGAAAATGCAGTGTATGAGTGTGATGGAATGGTATGTAATGTGTGAAGATGATAGGACCAACATGCCCCCAATGGATGTGCATGAATTGAGTTTAATTTATAAAATATCCCTCAACAATCAAGAATGAACCATAGAATAAGATGTGTCATTAGGAAATGGTGTTTTGATTGATGCTAGGAAGATAGTATCATGAAGCATAGAGCGTGAAGAGTGAATGATGGTGAGGTTCAATTTCAGATTTAGACTCTCAATAGTCGATTATGAACCATTTTAACTAGAATGTGTCATAAGGAAATGACTTTACAATGTGTGATAGAAGGGGATGATCATGATTTTAGAAATCCATTTGAAGATTTGTGGTGAGCATTCAGTTAAATTTAGACTCTGCAGAGTCAAATATGAAATGAAACTAGAGGCGTCATAGGGTAATGATCATACAAAGCTATGTAATCAAAGTGTTGTTGTGGTAAAATTTTGATGAGTCTATAGTACAGAGTCTTAAGTGTGATACTATTTATGAAAAAATTTAAATTGATATGATTTGGGGGAAGTGAAATGTATCATAATTTTTTATTATCTACATGTCACAATGGAGAGCTATGAGATAGGATCACGATGTGGATTTGGAGTTTGTAAATTGTGTCTTAGGATCAATGTAAGGAATTTTGTTTGAAAGAATGTAGATGCGGAAGTTTTAGAGTTTGGATCTTAGAATGGTGGTAGCTTATTTTGGAATTGATAACACGTGTAATGACCTAGTAGGAGGAGGGATAGTTAAAATATAAATCCTTTAGAGGTGGTTTCTTAGAATTGGAATTGGTAATGTTGTAGAACACCAATTGATAGGAGGAGATAATGGACTGATTTTTAGAGAGTTTTTAGTTTAATGGTTGGATACTCTCTTGAATTACTGAAGAAGGAACATTAGCGACTATGGAATGATGTTATTAGACATAGAAGGATCATATTTAGGATCCCATTGGGATTTATCAATTGAAGAGGATCATGAAACAAAATGTTGTGAAAAAATGAAATAAAACTTGATGCTCAAGGTGTCCTAATTCGTTCATTTTAAAGCATAGAAATCATGTGATGTATTATTTACATTAATTCTATGATAATTGAAAAATGGAAGACTTATGTATTTGGGTCAAGTACGATAAGGAGGATAAAAATGAGTAGTTAAGTAAGTTGATCAATTTATGAGTTTATCTGAGGAAGAATATCATGTTCCTTAGCATTGAAATCCAACTTGAGAGGTGTCAGAGTAATGAAAACTTGAAAAAGTCACTGATATGAGCACATGTAAAATTCATAGAAGTTGGATAGAAACTATGAATAAGCATGAGCCTGAAGAAGGCATTCTTGAGATTTTCAGATTTAAGAGATGTAATTGTTGTTTCCATAGCTTGAATTTTATCTTGAAATAAAAAATGTAAATTTGAATTGACTCTAAGATGGGTTGATGGGATGGAGGATTAGGATTAATAGAGTCATCAGATAGATGATAGAAAATGGTAACTACTTGAGTGGGTGGCATATTGAGAGGGAGATGCATAGTTCTAGGGATTTCTGAAGTAAAATTTGTAAGGTGGACACATTTGAAGTAAAGTCATGTAAGGAGATTTATTTAGGATTTTTAGGAGCCATGAAAGAATATTGGATAAACTAAGATATCCAAGTTTTGATCACATGAGTAGGGTTCACCAAATGATTTAATCTAAATTAAATCTAAATATTTTAGAGTACTATAAACAAAATGATGTATAAATGTTAAAATAATAAATGACACAAGTAAAACTAAACTATGTAAATATGAAAACCCTAAGCAAAAAGGAAGAGATAAGAGAACTTAGCTGATTTATTTTCAACCTTGGAAGTTATTTAGTAGGGAAAAGTGATGAACAGACTGGGCAAAGTGTCATCAATGTTCACTTTAAATTATGGAGCTACATGAATGAGGTTGGACACGGTGCCTATAGTAGGACAGGGGCTCCTGGGCACTGGAGACTGGAACTGGGTGCCTGTGACTATGCAAATGCTCAGAATATGATTTCATATGTGTCATAAGGTCTTCATTATTATTCCTGTTGATCACCTGATAGTCAGAATTTTATTCCTGAGGGTACTTGTAACCTGTAAAATAAAAATTCACCTACACAAACCCACAAACCACATCAAACCTAAAAATAAAAATGTATAATGGGGATTCATACTGACCCTGGAGGTCACCTTGAGAGTGAAATTACAACCAAGTGATCCACTACATCTCAAACTCCATGTAGTTCTTGTGTGTGTGTAGGAAATTGTGCCCTAGGATGCCCTTGTGTAAGTTGCACTTGATAACATATAGCTAGAATGCTATAAATGTAGTAGAATGTGTGGATGAAATAAGATGAAACTTCCCATTCCTATGTTGTGTATGTAGAGTTGATGCATCCCTTGTCCCTTGAATAAAAGTAAGATGGATGCTTTAGAGTGCTTTAGGTTCCTTTTGGAACACAATCTTAGGTGATAATAGTAATTCTTAGAGGTTGGTCCTTCATTTTGAATGCATAGATATGTATTTATATGATTCCCTTGTTTGAATTTTGTAATTGACAACTAGGAGACCGACCCATAAGTTAATAAAATGCCCAATTAAGAAGAGAAAGAGACCCAAAAAGAGTGAGTAAAATGATAAAAATGGTCAGTGAGTGCCCAGTATAGGATGGGAGTGTCTGGTGCTACATGTCTAAATTGGGTGCTAGTGTCTGAATCCATAAAAGGATAAAATAAGTCAAATGTCGATTGAGAGGTAACAAAGGGTATGTAAGACCAATAAAAATCATGTAAATGACAAAGAAAAAAGATAAGGGGAGTTTTCAATTACTAGTTTTCTTGCTTAGGAATCATGTAAATTCTAGCATGATTTTAGGACCTAGAAATATACCCGACTGTCATGATTTTTTAGTCCTACACACACATGTTGTTTCTTCAAGTTGATTTGATCATTTTCTATAGCTCGTCATCACCTAACGTCATCATCACATGATCTCTCTCTAGAAAATCAATCACATCTTCATTTCCCTCTCATCAAGGTCAAAAATACCTTTCACATAGGTAGAGGGATAGGAAATTGTTACTCAGGACCCTCACCCCCTATCGGACATATAGACTCGACAACCCCACATTAAAAAAACTTCCCTCTAGGTCACATTTTTCATGTTCATCCACAACTAGCTCAAATGAGCCTTCTAATTTTGCCTTTATACTCATTTATTCATTAAAAACAACCTAGGTAGGCCATCATAGATTAAAAAACACTCTAAAAATCATAATAACATTAAAAAAACTCATGCATAGGACCATATACGTTGTAAACATCACCTAGAGCCTTCTAGACCACCATTAAGACTCAAGAATCCCTAAAACACCAAAATAAACAACTCTTCATAAAATGAATGTTATAGAGAAAATTCAACTTCACCAAAATATGTAACACACTTATACATGTTTTCTAAGACTTTTAAAAACTCTAGAAACCATGAAACATGTTGTAACAACATCTCAATGCATGAAAGGTCTGTCTTGTAGACCATGCACAACCAATCACCCTCAAAACTAGTATTCAATAACCAAGTCATAGATTCATCAAATGACCTCAAAAACAAAAATGTGATATACCAATGGAAATATATTGACCTCAAGGTCATCACCAAGCTCAAATCATGCCACAAATATGTTTTTAGCACCTCCAAAACACCTCTACAAACTGACTACTTCAAACTATCTAAAACTACCTAAAAAATAGTCTTCCAAAATAGGGCACAACATACATCCCAAAGGCTCAACCATGATCTCAAACCTCCATGGAAATGGAGAAAAAATCCCATACTTCAATAAATTCTAAATTAGTCATCAAGTTCAATGGAAAACTTTGTCACAAACTGAACTTTTCCAAAAACTTACATATTTGAGTGGGGCCAACACACATCCAAAGACCTATAAATTACACCTAGAGAAATTTGGAGGAGTCCTCTACAACATCCAATCATCTAATTTTCACAAGAAATCAATTCTAATTCACTTTGAGAAAGATCTCTCAAGTCGTTGCTAAACAAGGGTTTTAAGAGGGTTTAAAACCAATTTATCTTCTTAACAATTGTTCATAAAAACATGACAATAAAAATACCTCATTACACTTAGAAAATATTCATAATAGACCAATTAACCTATCCCCAGGATCTTGGGTCCCCATACAAAGTACATACTCTCCAACAAGAATCATAAATTCAAATTTGAGCTCAAAATTTCAACTTTAGGAACTCAATTTTGGTAAAGATGGCATAACTTGCAAAATATTCAAAAAAGGACCTGAAACTTGGGCCACACATTCATATCAACCTGAAACACACTCTCCAATGATCAATTTTTCCCAGATATGCTCATACATGATTTCTCTAAGACTAGGTTTAGGAACAGACCTAAAAAATCAGTCTAACACTTGAACCAACACTATAAGACACTTGTGAGTGTCCCAAAAACTCATGTACATACTCCCCATGTTATCAAAAATCTCACACAGCTCATACATAATTTTACTTCATCATTTCAACCTACTGACTAGGCTTCAAAAATAAGCACCTTGAACATTCTTGATTCACCAAAACTGACATTCTCATCACTTGGGCACCTTTTACAACTTGCAATGACCTTCATCACACTCCATGAAATCACTCTAGCATCATCCATACACTTCATCACCTCTACAAGCCACCATATTGACTGAAGACACCATGAACCACCATGTAAGACCAACAAGACCCCCCCTAACTTGACACTACCAATCAACCTTCATGTCTCTCTTTCCTTTTTACATAAATGAAACTCAATGAAAACTCTAACAACATCATACTTGGACATCAATGACAACATTATGCCAAAAATATTCCCCTTTGTCATTGATGATGAACCTATCCATGTATAAACACAAAAATAACATTCTCCCCTTAAGGAACACATGCCATTAGCTCATTCTCCCCCCTTTTGACATTAATGAAAATGATACATACCTGAAACATATTCTTCTAACATCACACTAGACTCGCCACTTGGTTAGAAACATCAACCAAACAAGACAAGTCCATTTCACCTTCTTCATTTATGATTTGAATCTTTTAAGAAACAAAACTCCCCCTTAGCACATGCTTTACATTTCAACTCTAACTCAGACCTTTATCATGCTTTTCTTATCATACCATGGATGCCAAACTTCTAAAAAAAAATGCTCGGATGTTACCAAGCAAGAAACAATCATGCTTACCTTACACATCTCAAATCTGTTAGCAACCTCAACTTGTGTTAACAACTCACATACCTTCTTGGTACAGCTAGTCTTGCTCATGAAACCAAATAATTTTCTAAGCTCCCATTTATTCCTATACCTCATCCACTACTGACTTTGCATTTTCATTAGGTTTTTTATCTGATATCCTCTTCAAAATTTTCTTATGACATACCCTGATAATTTTTTTCCTTTTTCAAGATGCTTCAGACCTACTGAAATCAACATACCTACTAATAGAGCTCTGCCTAGCTCTCCCTGAGACCTATAATTGTTATGAATCTAACAATACTTCCCAAGGCATGCTTCAACATCTGTTAATGCATAGAAATAAGAACATTTATTTTCTTACATTTCAAGGTTGAAAACAACACTACAATCTCTAAAGCACATATCACTGCCTTTATTTTCTATACACCAATGATGCAAACCTTACTTTTCTTACCAAATACTACTAATTGTCACACAACTTACCTTCCATACAAATCATCTCATCTCTATTAGAAAAATTCAATCTTACGTGTATGCCTCTTAGGACACCTCATACTTATTAAGACCAATCACCCCTACAAACTTGTACCATATTCTTGCAACAACCATTCAGGACTCCCCTTGACTCAATGCACCTTATGTAAAAACATACTTTCATGCACTTGACAAACTATTTCTGTAAGCATCTATACAATATCTTGACACCTCACAGTGTTTACCATAGCACAATAAGCTTATTCCTGCTGATCTGCTCCAAATATAGTCACTTAGATCCTTTTTCAAATTTCACAAACCACATACACAGGTTTTACCTTTCCAAGGATGCTGATAATATAATCCTCTTTCACTATCCCTTCTTGAAACACATTTCAAAGAAAAAGCATGCCTTAACTTGACCCACAACGTTGCTTCCTTAATATGTGTAAGATAAAGCAATACAATACATACCTTGAAATATTATGCTTCTTGAAATGTTACTCATCCTCATGCTACCATAGTGCCCAATACCAATTCATTGATCACTTTAGCTCCTAATCACGACACCTTATTTTCACTACATTGCCTTCTAGTTCTGTACAATAGCATTATATTGATCTCTAAAAACAAAAGAAAGAATGCACATACCTTTTATCTTCACTCACCTATTCAACTTGTTTTCTCATGAGTTGTAATCCTGATTGACTCCCCCTGATTCTTATGAATCCTTAATCATGATTGTACCAACACTTTCACCAAACTTAAAACCCATATTTTGAATTTATTACCCTCCTTTCAGATCCTCTAATCCTCTTCAAATGTCTTATAACACTCTTGTTTCACTATGACAAGCCTTAAAAAGAATTCCAATGTATGAGAAACACTCAACTACTCAAAGGAAAATGCCCTACCTCTTATGACAATCATACTTCTGATCATACTTCCAAGGACACACGTGTAACACGTTCAATTTTAGATTTGTCACACATATTTTATCTGCAAGTAATATTATAGGCCAAATAATTGTATTTTAATTACACATTGGTCTTTCAAACCAAGTTATTTCTTCCTATCATAACACATACCTAAGTAAGGTCTTATGACACACCTGAAGGCTTTAGACAAGCTTCTACTATCAATTCACCTTCTAGGACTTCATACATCATCTTGATAGAGATTCACAAGTGATAATAGATACCACACATCTATAACATACTCAATGAGTACTTAAATAACATAAACATAGCTTATCATTTGAGAAACCACTAAACACACTTATACTCTTTAAATAACTGGGTCTTCTTATATTGAAACATTTTAAGCTTATTTTGGATGCTCTTGGTATGTAAATGGTGTGGAATATTCCTTCATGGAATATAATTTCATTGAGAAATATTATAGAACTCTCCAATCTCCATTTACTTCAACCATATCCAAGGCCTACATATTGAGGTCTTTTCTCAACCATAATGGGATTGATGACTCCTTATTTGTCATTTTTAGGCCCCTTTCCATCTAACCCATATTCATAAATTTCTCAAAGTCAATACTTCTAACATGCTTGTAAAGATTAAAAATGGATTCATTAACTGTAACATTGGAAGAAATATGTAATGGATTTCTCACCATGCATACCTTTGTAACATTGGGTTGGTTCAATTTTCTTGGTTGAATCGTCTATCCTTTCTACTTATTCAACATCATGTTCGAGCCTTAGAAATATCTTTTATCCATTATATCTTGTTCTACTTATTGTATAATCCAGATGAAGATCTCTCCATGATTACCCATGTAACTTGAAACATCTCCTTCTCCGTATCCAATTACTACATCACCATCCTTGATCTTTATTATCCACGTACATGCATATGGAAAGTTTGGAGCTCCTTGAGTCTTATCCTCAACGATATGGTTGTGGATGTTCTATTCAAAAATAAATTCTTCTTGTAACATTTTTCAAAGATTTTTTCATATAATATTCTACATAAAAAATTTGTGTTATAAAAATATCGAAGAACCACAAGGAACTTAACTCACTGACACCAATTGATATGTAGTTTCCCCAAGAGATTTCCTTGTTGGAGATTTAATGTATATTATTTCTACCCATGTAACAAACAATTACTTGAATATTTTAAATGGTTGTGGTTTTTTTTTAGTGTGATAAGGGTAGTAGAATGTACATTAGAATAAATAAACTATCTAAAAATTCATTAAAACTTGGAACGAAATGGAAACAAACCACACAACAAAAGGAGTTATAACCTATAAAATTGAATGTGGTAAAAACTAGTTGGAAGTTGCAATCATACACATCTTCCTATCCTTTTAATGAATAATGGGGTAGTGTACAAAGATAATACATATCACAATTTGTGATGTCTCTTATCTTCCTAATGTTGCATGGACTCGATTATGTTGATCATATATAAATAAGTTTGAGCTATGAACAACTAACCACTCATTTTTACCCACTAATAGAATCATAAATTCATTGTAATACTCTATTGATCTTTGATCCATATTGATGTATTAAAATTCCTTAATACATGGCCCTTCTTATGCATTTTTAGAGATGTTGTTAGAATATCCGAGGTTCTTGAAAAACTATATGATGAGAGGATTAATCACTTATTTTTGTTACTTTGTTTGACTCGTTAACACTTGGTCACCCTAGGGAGTTACCATGTCTTGTGATTACCATGGAGAATGGTCATAATGAAGATAAGATATGTTCCTTATAGTCACCTTGGGGGATGACCATACCTTTAATCATTTTCTTCTTGTTTCCCTAGGAAGTGACCATTTTGAATATCATTTTCTTATCGCGACCCTTGTAAGTGACCGTGGTGATAATCATTTTCTTAAGATTACCTTATAGAGTGACCATGTCGAAAATCATTTCCTTATGGTCATCTTGGGGAGTAACCATGTCAACAACCATATAGTTATGATCATTAATGATCTCCCATGATCACCAAATGGAGTGACCATGTCAACAATCATCTCCATATGGTTACGCTATGGAGTGACCATGTGGTTCACCTTGTTCAAATAGACAATTTTTTCTATTAGGGGTAACAATGCATACGATTACCACTCATCAACTTTCCTCTATTTTGCTTATTCTAATATGCCCTTGAATTCTCATATATTTGATGAATTTCATGGATTATTATTGATCAATAAAACCCTAAGTCATTCATCAAAATTACTCCATGGGAAATACAAACTTAGACAATGGTAGATGCTATAATTATTATTGATCTCTTTGAAATATATGAGTGCTCAATAATATTCTAACAATATTCTATGTAATATGTATATGACTTTTTGTGTCTCAATTAATCACAATTCTATAGTCAATTGAATTGAAATAAGGGCTTGTTAGCGTGCAAACTAACATCCAATAGTAAAAAAAAACAAAAAAAAAAACAAATGTGTATATTATGACTTGGAAGGCTAAAAAAGCTGGTCATATGAGTACAAGGAGCGCTATAGACATTGCGCCCATAAACTTAAACAACGAAAAAAGGAAAAAACAAAAAAAGAAAAGAAAAAGAAAAACATGAGAAATTAACAAATATGTCAATAACACTTAAAATAAACAAATTTATAAGAAATATACAAACATACTAAAATCATACAAATTTTAATAATAGTTAATATATACAGACGATTTTTAGTTGACCCATTTTCAAAGTAGTTGGGCTTAGCACTTAATGGAGAGCGGTGAACAACGAGAGTTTCCTAACACAAACCGGACCTTATTAATAGTCTTGTCCTCATCATAGTCTATTTGTGGACCCTTTATAAGGAAATTTGAAATCATTTGAAGGTTGTATCTATTGTGTCATTAGGTAGTTCCTAAATAATATGAAGGTGGAATTTAGAGGAAGGTAGTTCCTAACACAAATCGGACATTTCCTCATAATACGGCCAGCTTTAAATGAAAACTTAATTAGCCGCACCTGATTTCTATGGCGCTTAAATGAAATCTTTAGAAGTCAACGACCATCTATCTTTCATTCCCACCTCTCCGTCTCTTTCCACCACCGCAAGTTTTAACTAAAGTCCCCTTTCACGTTTATTTCATCTAACCCCCGATTCCATCTGCCTCAACTTGCGCTATAATTATTAATCCCAAAATGAGAAATACCACCATAATTTTAGAGAGGAAAGATGAACATGGAGGACGTAGAGGCATTCAGAAAGGCGCAGAGAGCCGACGGCCCTGCCGCCGTCCTCGCCATCGGCACCGCCACTCCCCCCAACTCCATCGAACAGAGTTCATACCCTGATTATTATTTCAGAATCACAAACAGCGAACACAAGGCGGAGCTCAAGGAGAAGTTCAAGCGCATGTGTAAGTAGGAAGATCTCTTTATTTGAATGCATATGGGTGTGTGTTTTAATGGCGGTTAGTTAAAATATATGTTGCAGGCGAGAAGTCGATGATAAGGAAGAGGTACATGTATTTGACGGAGGAGATATTGAAGGAGAACCCGAACGTGTGCGCGTACATGGCACCCTCGTTAGACGCTCGGCAGGACATGGTGGTGGTGGAAGTGCCGAAGCTGGGGAAGGAAGCGGCTTCAAAGGCCATAAAAGAATGGGGTCAGGCCAAGTCGAAGATCACACACACTCCTCTTCTGCACCACCAGCGGCGTGGACATGCCCGGCGCAGACTACCAACTCACTAAATTACTGGGACTCCGCCCTTCCGTGAAGAGAGTGATGATGTATCAACAGGGCTGCTTCGCGGGCGGCACAGTTCTCCGCGTCGCCAAAGACCTCGCAGAGAACAACCGCGGAGCCAGAGTCCTGGTCGTCTGCAGCGAGATCACCGCCGTCACTTTCCGCGGCCCTCCGACACCCACCTCGACAGTCTCGTCGGCCAGGCTCTCTTCGGCGACGGCGCCGCTGCCGTCATCGTCGGAGCGGATCCCATTCCCGAGGTGGAGAAACCCTCTTTCCAACTCCTCTTTACTGCTCAGACCATCCTTCCCGACAGCGAGGGCGCCATTGACGGGCACCTCAGAGAGGTTGGTCTCACCTTCCATCTTCTCAAAGACGTGCCCGGGTTGATCTCGAAGAACATCGAAAAGGCGCTTGTGGAGGCCTTCCAGCAGTTC
Source organism: Taxus chinensis (assembly GCA_019776745.2). Classification (NCBI taxonomy): domain Eukaryota; kingdom Viridiplantae; phylum Streptophyta; class Pinopsida; order Cupressales; family Taxaceae; genus Taxus; species Taxus chinensis. The sequence continues at coordinate 97,068 of JAHRHJ020003494.1, read as the reverse complement.
AACATCTCCGACTGGAACGAGCTCTTCTGGATCGCCCACCCAGGAGGCCCTGCAATTCTTGACCAGGTGGAGTCCAAACTCCAACTGGACCCGAAGAAGATGAGGGCAACCAGACACATTCTGAGCGAGTATGGAAACATGTCGAGCGCCTGTGTGCTCTTCATTTTGGACGAGATGAGGAAATCTTCCTCGGAAAAGGGATTCGCGACCACGGGAGAAGGACTGGACATGGGCGTTCTGTTTGGATTCGGCCCGGGGCTCACAGTGGAGACCGTGGTTCTCAAGAGCGTTCCGCTGCAATAATTTAAATTAGATTACCAGGCGCTATAAATAATGGTCTATATTTGTGTGGCGTAAGCATGTCAGTGTTCGGAGGAATCATTCTAGCCAGATGATAGATGCTTTTATTGTGATTAAAGATAATTACGATGATAGGTATTTTAAATAGTAGTAAGGGATGTCTTTTAATGTTTGTGAACCTGTAAATTTTATGTTTACGAATTAAATTTAATATCTATTTGATAAACATTTGATTTTTTTTATTTTTTTTTAAAATAGTTTAGAAATCAATCAAAAATATTAATATTTAAATTAGAGGGTAGAGCTTGGGGGCCTTTTAAATTAAAAAGATTTTTTTTTCTCATCAATAAATAGGAAAAATGAAGAGAATGTAATGAAATTATTCATCAGTGATATATAGTTGTAAACTCTTGGTTCTTTTTGTTTGTTACTTGTCAGTCTTGATGTTTTTTTGGGTTAAGATGTTTTAACTCATTTTGTGGCCATGTTTCTCTTTTTGGTTCAATACTACTCTATTCACAATGTATCTGATGTTGTAAGGCTTCTGGGAGCCATAATCCCTATTTTTCTTACCTTATCTAATAAAAAGTTCATCAATGGTATAAATGTAGAATCCAAAATAAGAGCCTTATCATTGATATTAATCAACATTTTTCAAATAAATTTATTTAAGATACTTGTATTGATAAGATAAGCATATATTTTGGTGAATGAAATCACCTACTCTTAGGCATTGAAAATGTTTCTCATAAAAATGCTTTCTAAGGATTTATTTTAAATAATTGAGAATATCCTTGTAGTGCCCACCTATTTTTCTCTCTCTTCATATGATTTGTCGGCTCATTTGATCAGTTTGATATTGGATACGAGACATATGATACTTGATTATGTTATATTTTGACTAATTATTGCTACAATTATCATTATATGGTATATGACATTCTTATTTTGACATGGCACTATTGAGACACTATTTACTATTCATGATTTTGGACATTTCATGTTGATTTAGAGAGATGATGGTATTAGGATGTTGTGATTAGATGGATTATGTTTCTATATGGAGTTTACTGATGATCTTGGTCATGATTTAGATATTATTGATATTAGATCATGCTTTTATACATCGTTGATAGATAGATGTGGTGTAATCTTATTCTGTTGATATAGTATAGTTGATCTTCCTAATGATTTATATTGATATTTTTATCATGTCGAACAAATTTGAGTTTTTCCTTGAGTGTGTAGGATTATAGGCTACACCACTTGGCGAGCATGGGACTCAGTAAAAACACTACCTAAGGATGCCTAAGCTGTCTTGCCCAAGCCGTTTTTCTTACCTTATTGTATTTTGGTCATTATTTGTATTTGGAGGATTATAGTTGATCATTGTATTTAATTTGTATTTATTCATTTTGTTACCCCCTTACCCTTTAGAACCATGGTAAAATTAAATTCTACTTTATTGCTCACTTAATTGGGATTCATTTGTGCTAATGTGGTCATTTGTGATGATGTTGATTAGTGGGGTGCTTTATTGGTCTTAAAATTTTTTTTGGGATGTCTTGGGATTTACTGATTATTTTTGTGGGGACCATTTATCACCTTGTTTATCCCACTCAACTTTTGAATCTCTAATTTGATTAAAAAGAAGCATTTTTGAAGGCATATATGGAAAGTGAGAGGTTTCCCTTACCTTAAAAATGGCCCTTGGGGACCTAACCTATGGGTGGGGGAAGCTTTTTGTGAACCCAAAAAGCATTTTTCCCACTCCGCTCTCTTATAAGTCACCATCAAAGCCTTCTCCTCTTATCTTACATGGGCGACCTTGGGATTGTATTGGGGCTTTGGGGTTAGTTTGAATGTTTGTTCCCTTGCATTTGTTATTTGGAGGGAACTTGGAAAATGACATGGGTGACTTAGATGGATTTCTTAGTTATAAGGGTGACACATGTCACCCTGCCATGGGTTTGTGATCTTTGGGAGTTTTTCGATATCTTCCTTAATTTTGGATGTTTAGGGGATTTTTGCTTTTGGAATTTTAGAGAGGAGTCTTTGGGGATTCACTTTGGTAGCTAGTGGAGTCAAGAGCTAGGAGAATTGTGGTTTGTGCTTGGAGTGTGAGGTAGGCCTCACTTCTTATGTTATTTTGGTTTCTTGTTAAATGTGTGTGTGTGTTATTTTTGATTTTTTGTATTGGTAAAAAAAATTGGGTTTGGTTTGGGGATAGCGGGTCCTTGATTTCTTTTTCATTTTGTTGGATTTTCATTTTGGTTTTGGGAATGAGAGAGGATCCTGTTCTCATGGCTTCTTGGAAAATCCATGAATGATATTTTTATACTCTCTTCCTTGGGGGAAGTATGAGGAATTCCAATTTGGTTTGGGAATCTTCACCAAATAAGCTTACAATGCTTGGAAATCCTCGGTGTGGAGGAGAAATGGAGAAATAAGGGTTGGACGACGACGACGAATTCTTGGGATATATTAAGAGGTTGGTATTTGGATCTATTATTATTTATACTTTGGTACATTGGTGATCTCTCTCCCCTCTTAACATTTACATTCTTTTTCTTAGTTTCTTATGAATTTGATTGTGGTGTTGGAAGTTGTCTTTCAAATCTTGTTTACCCTTGTTTTGAATTCTGTCAATTGCATTGGATTCTCTCTATATAGGAGAGTATATAAGAGTTTATAGATTGAGTTTTTTGAGTTGTGGACGTTTGTTTCCGAAACCCATTTCGAATCCATTTTAGCCAAGATTGTTGAAACATAACAACAAAATTTTAATAACTGGGTCCGAAGATGTACTTCCAATTTGAGATCTATTTTCCAGTTTTAGGTTCTAAATGTCTCATTTGAATATTTGTATAACTTAGAATTAATTAAACATGTTTCTTTTTTCATTTGGGTATTTGGTCATTATTTTGGTAGCCCCTTTTTGAGGCCAATTGGGCTAGACTAAAGAATGGAAAAACCGAGTCCTTTTGACCCATTTGACATTTCAAGACACTCTTAGAGGGTGCAAATGTTTATAGTGTTGTAAAAATGTTATGTTACATGTGTTCTTGGTTGAACAATGTGACCCAAATGATTTATATGTTAGGAGGCACTTTTGGGTACTAACTATTTTTGTTTAGTTTAAGTCATTTTGGACAATCGTATGGAATCTTGGTTCTGGTTTTCATGAATTGTTGGTAATTTTGATAAGGAAATGTAGAATTGTTCCCTAGATCTTAGGGATATGCTTTGGTGTTTTTGGTTAGTTTGATATACATCCATGTGTTGAGACGTTATTTTTGGAACACTCACTGTAGTGTCAATTAAAGCTTGTCTTTTTAGCCTAACAAAATCTATTTGGAATGAACAAAAAATAAATAAATGTACTATATTGTAGAACAACCTAATAACGGAAGATGGTTTCCCACGTCTTAAAATTTTATTATTATGAATTAGAATAATTTTCTACTCCTCAAGAATATGTTACCAAGCTTGATTTTATAAGCCTCTTATAGGAAAAATTGGCAAAATAACCCATAACATTTACAATTTCCTTTCGGTTTTGCACTGTTTAAATTAAGCATATTTGAGTGAAGAATTGTTTGTTTAATCATCTAACTTGCCTCTAGCCAATAAATAATATGGGAGGAATGGTTTCGGTATTTTCTTATACGATGATTTTATACAAAGCACTATTTCAAAGCTATTTTACCCTCTTGGAACTAAGAATCCCTTGAGCTATGGAAGAAAAATTGGATTCCACAACTTAAAATTCATCGAGGCCCTCGATATAACATTTGGAAATATTTGTTAGCTTAATTAATACATTATTGTTAGTATTTGTTAGTGAACAGTTATGTAACTGTTCCTCCTACGTCCTCCCTCTCTCGCAGCCTATATAAAGGCTTGATCTCTATGTATTATTTTGATATAGCAATATAATAAATCATCATTGCAGCGCCTTCATTGGTATCAGAGCAGCTTTGATCTATCTCTTCCTGCATGCGTGAAGAAGTCTCTGCCTGCGTGCGTGAAGAAGCAACCAAGGAAAATTTTCTATGCGTGGAAGAGTGTAGTGAAACTGGCCTGTGTGAAGCAAACTGGAACGTTCTGGAGAGCCTAAAACCGTTCTATTTCTGCGTGGAAGGTTGGAAAACAATTTTTGGCATTTCATTTGGCATTGGAGGAGCCCCGCGTGAATTGCTGTGCATGGAGGAACAGTTGGAGGATCAGAAACCAAGGAAATGGCCTGCTGAAACCACCCTTCCCTCTTGCTACATAGAAGACCAAGAGCGATCTGTTCATTTGCTGTCTTGGCTGTTCGTTTGCCTGTCGTGGAAGGAGCATCTTGTTGCTGCACTGTGCGTGGAGACTCAGTCAGCCTTTTTCTTGATGAACCCAGTGTGTTGGAAGACCACAAGAACATGATAGTGTGCGTGGAAGGAGAAGAAACGGCCTGTGTGAAGCTTGGAACGTGGAGAGCCTGAAACCGTTCTATTTCTGCATGGAAGGTTGGAAAACGGCATTTCATTTGTTGCTGTGTGAATTGCTGTGCGTGGAGGAATAGCAGGAGGAGCATCTCTGAAACCGCCCTCCCTGTCCCATATCTGTCCTCTTCCTTTGAGATATTAGACTCAGTCAGAAGAAGAGAAAAAACTATGCTTGGTAGGAGCCCTCAGTGACTGTTTTGTTCTTCTTTGCTCCATTAAACTGTGCAAGTGGAGAAAGCCTACAAACTTTGAAAGTGGAGTGTGTGCGCGTATGTCACAAATTTCTGATGCACAAAGCACTGCGAGCAATGCACCAAATATTTGGGCATTGAGTGACAACGAAGACACCACTGGGTTGTTCTTTGCCTTGGTCAATGAGCTACACAACACTGGGAACATTCTCTTTGACGAGATTGTGCACCGAGGACTATTGGAATATTTTTGGTTCGACGTTCGATGTCAAGCACGGTGGATTCATGCAGAACTTGAACATGGTTATGATGCAGATGATGAACGCGAAATAGAACGCCCACAGGAGCGTCGGCGTCTCACTGCACGAGCCTATAGAGCCCATCTTTGGGACAGATTCCTTCAGTAAGCATTGTAGCCATTTTTGAAAATAAATAAATAAATAAAATACATTTTTGAGTTTTTGAAAATGTCTGCTCCAAAAATATTGCTATCCGATGCCCAACTCTTGAAAGGGACAAATTTCGCCGCATGGAAAACCAAAATGCGGATGATTCTTCAATTCGAAGATCTTTGGGGGATCGTTTCTGGCAAAGACGCCCCTCCCACAGACGCTGATCTGTTGGAAAAATATGAAAAGGCTGATGTGAAAGCACTAATGCTCATCACCCTGAGTCTTTCTGATGAGGTGCAGCCATACATTCGGGAAGAAACCGCTTCTTCTCAGGCATGGAGAGCATTGTGTACCATCTACGAAGCTAAGAATCTGACGACAAATTTACATCTTCAGACAAAGCTTCATACGATGAGTATGCATGATGGCGAATCAGTAGAAGCCTTCTTGCGGCGTGTAATTGAGTTACGTGCAGAACTCTCTGCACTCGGTGAACCAGTGGACGACAAGTTGCTAGTCCCACTCACTTTGCGAGCTCTTCCTTCCTAGTTTCGGACACTGATCACCACGTTGACCATCACTCAATAGGAGGTGAGTTTTTCCACCTTGGTGAATTATCTCCAGCAGGAAGAAGCCATGCAAAATGTACAAGAAGCCTTCGAAGACAAGGCTCTCATCACGAGGCAAAAACATAAGCCTCGGAAAGGGCAGTCAGCCCCCCAGAATCAGAAGCAACATCCTCAGCAGCCATCTTCACAGCGGCCACCACAGCGGCCACCCCAGAAGCAGCATAATCACAAGGCGGATCGGTGGTGCCACATTTGCTCCACGGATACACACACGACTGCGAACTGTTATTACAATGGTCGCAAGTATGGAAACTCTGGCGAAGAGAGCACTTCTGGCTGAGGATATTCCAAGAAATCCTGATGGCATGCTCGTAATCAGAGGCAGAAGGGCCACATTGCTGCTCAGCAGGATGCCACCTCCGATGAAGAGGTACCAGATACGACTCATTCTGACATTTTTCTAGTCTCACAGACTTCGCAGCCGTCAGAAGATGTCTGGTTGATTGATTCAGGTGCCAGAAAACACATGACTGGCAACAAGAAGTTGTTCCATACTCTGAGTGACCGGCCCACTGGAGATCAGATCACCATTACAGACAATCAAGAGTATATTACAGCAGGGATTGGTGATGTCATCATTCCTCTTGGAACATGAAGATGTACACTCACAAAGGTGCTATATGTTCCAGGTTTGACTTCAAATCTTTTGTCTGTAAGTCAACTTCTTAACCATCGAATGCAGGTTGAATTCTTTGTTGAGAAAGGGGTCAAGTCCTGCATCATTTCCCAGGGAGAGTCAGTCATTGCTCAAGCATTTCTGAAGGGCCGTCTATTTTCACTGGATGCGGTCACTTCATCTAGCATTGCTCTCTCTGCATCAACGGTGGAGTCCACTGCACTTTGGCACTTTCGATATGGTCATCTTTCTGCTGGGGCTCTACATCAGCTCAGTGCAAAGGAAATGGTAAGAGGGCTTCCTCCACTCTCCCATTCCTTACCTGTTTGCTCGGGATGTCTTGCGGGAAAACAACATAGAGGTCCATTCAAATAGAGCTCTTATCATTCTACAGAGCATCTTCAGGTCATTCACACCGATCTGTGCGGACCCCTGCCAGCTAGCTTCCAAGGTTTTGCGTACTTTCTGCTCATCATTGATGATTACTCACGGAAAATGTGGGTATATTTCCTTCGGAAGAAGAGTGAGGCACTTGCAAATTTCCAAACCTTCTACCAGCAAGCCACCAGGCAGTCTGGGAAGCCTCTTCTTCTCCTCCACTCAGATCGAGGGGGGGAATTTGTGTCAAATAAGTTCTTAGCATACCTGAAGCAGCATGGCATTCAGCAACATTTGACTGCACCCTACACGCCCCAATAGAACGGGATTTCCAAGCGCCACAACAGGACTGTCATGGAGATGGCTCGTTGTATGCTCTCGACCGCCAAGTTGGAGGATCAGTTTTGGGCAGAAGCAATCCAGACAGCAGTGTATCTACTCAACCGGGCACCCATGAAGATCTTGCAGAACAAGACACCGGAAGAGGTATGGACTGGTCGTAAACCTTCTATTCATCATTTGAGAGTTTTAGGTTGTACTGCATATATGCATGTTCCAGATAAGAGAAGGAATAAGATCGATCCAAAGACACTGCCATGTCTTTTCTTGGGGTATAGTACTACCTCAAAGTCATATCGTCTCATGGATCTTGAGACGAAGAAGATCTACGAGAGTCGAGATGTGTTATGTGATGAGTCATATTTTGACTCCCTACCACACAATGGAGATCTAGTACTGACCTCGTCACATAGATTGCTCACACATCCAGATGATGAGCAAGACGATTCTTCTCTGAGAGAAGAAGAGCTGAGTGGAAACTTGTTCATTGATCTTGGCACATTGGAAAATAGATCTTCACATCAGCAGCACCAACGTCTGAAATGGGTCTAGAATACTATTAGGGATGCACATCTGAACTCACTTCCTGGTACTTCTATGGGAGTTAGAACACGAATTCAAGCTAGAAATGAGGTAAATTTTACACTCATGAGTTCATTTGTTGAGATCACCGAACCTAACATTGTTCGTGAGGCATTAGACCAACCACAGTGGAAATAGGCTATGGATGTTGAATATGATTCCCAAATTCAGAATTGGACGTGGGAACTTGTCGATCTGCCTCTAGGTAAGAAATCCATTGGCTACAAATGGATTTTCAAAACAAAATATAAGGCAGATGGTTCAATCGATAAACACAAAGCACGACTTATTGCAAAAGGTTATGCTCAGTAAGAAGGAATTGACTATGACAAGACCTTTACACCCACTGCGAAGATCAAAACCATCAAAGTTGTATGTGCACTGGCAGCACAAAATGGATGGAAACTTCAGCAGATGGATGTCAAGAGTGCTTTTCTAAACAGTGATCTACAAGAAGAAGTGTACATGGCCTAACCTGAAGGGTTTGTAGACAAGCATCAACCACAGAAGGTATGTCGTCTGATAAAGTCTCTTTATGGACTCAAACAAGCACCTAGGGCATGGTATATAAAAATTGATGATCACCTATTGCAGCATGGATTCACTCATAGCCCCTCAGATACAAATTTATATATCAAGAAGGTAGGAAAAGAGATTGTCATTCTGGTTTTGTACGTAGATGATCTTGTGATCACAGGAAGTTCTGACAATCTTGTAGATGATGTAAATAATGATCTGAAGAAATCCTTCGACATAACTAATTTGGGGCTACTTCACTATTGTCTTGGCTTAGAGATATGGCAGAAGAAGAATCATATCTTCGTCTCCTAGATTAAATATGCCAAGACACTCCTGGAAAAATATGGAATGTCAGATTGTAAACCAATGTCCACACCTATGGAAAAAGGTTTGCAATTATCTAGATTCTAGGATTCACCGCAGGTAGATGGCACTCACTACAGGCAGCTTGTGGGGAGTCTCATTTATTTGACTTATACCAGACCAGATCTTTACTTTGTAGTGAGCTATCTCACTAGATTTATGCAGGAGCTGAAGAAATTTCATTGGATAGCAGCAAAGCATGTGTTGAGATATGTCCAAGGTACAGTTGAATTTGGTCTGGAGTATCAGAAGAACACTCAGTTCTTCTTACAGGGATATACAGACTCGGACTATGCAGGATCCGTTGATGATAGGAAATCCACTTCAGGATATGTTTTTCATCTCAGATCTAGACCTATCTCGTGGATTAGCAAGAAGTAAATTGTTGTTGCTCTCTCATCCACTGAGGCTGAATACCGCGCCACATGAGGAGCTGTGTGTGAAGCAATTTGGTTACGTCACATTCTTGTAGATATAGGGATTCCTGAAGAGAAACCTCCCATCATTCACTGCGACAATCAAGGTGTGTTGAAGCTTGTGAAGAATCTTGTTTTCCATAAACAAAAAAAACATATTTAGGTTGAATGTTACTACATTCATGAATAGGTCTTGAACCACCAAAACCAGCTCCAATACTACCCTATTGATTTTCAGGTTGCTGATATTCTCACCAAGCCTCTCGGCAAGGTGAAGTTTGATTTGTTTAGGGGGTACATTTGTAAGAGCAATGTATTAAGGGGGAGGAATGTTAGCTTAATTAATACATTATTGTTAGCATTTGTTAGTGAACAGTTATGTAACTGTTCCTCCCGTCCTCCCCTCTCTCGCAGCCTATATAAAGGCTTTATCTATGTATTATTTTGATATAGCAATATATAAATCATCATTGCAGCAGCGCCTTCAATATCTTGGTGATGTTCTAGTTCTTTATAACCCTTCGTGCACTTGACAATCCCATTTTCATATTATGGTCTCTTACTAGTTTTGTCACCTGACACATTGCAATGAAACTTGGTTGAACCTTTTTTCAATGGAAGGTTATATCAACTTGTGATAGTAATCCTTCACAAATGGGATAAAAACACATTTAAACAATCATGGTAATGGAAATTAAGGCCTAAATGTGGGCATTTTGGAATTATTCTCTCACTCTTACCATTTCTCTTTTGAAAGAAAAACATTGATTATGTGAAAATGGAAATATTCTCTCATCCTCTCTCTCACTCGCTAGAAGGAAAATAACTTAAATTTGATCGCCCTCTTAGTGGGGAGTGATTGCATGCCAACATTGAAATTGGCCCATGGAATTGCAAGTTAATGTGGTGTTAAGAATGATGAATACGATAATTGGAAACCCACAAAATAATATATCTATAAGTATATTTATGAACTTATGCCTGTTCAAACCAAGAATACAATCGAACTATATGTTATTGGGAACATGTAGAATACATACATACATACATACATACATACATACATATAATATATATATATACATACATACATACATACATACATATATAGATATATATATATATATTGTATATGTATGTATGTATATATAGTATATATATATATGTATAACATACATACATACATACATACATATATTATCGACTACGTATCTATATATGTATGTATGTATGTATGTCATACATATATCTATATACATATACATACATACATGATTACATATATAATATATCTGTATGTATGTATGTATGGATGTATAATCTCATATATAGATATATCATACATACATATATAACATATATATATATATGTGTATCTGTGTGTGTGTGTGTGTGTGTGTATGTATAATGTATATACATACATACATATATATATAAAGGGGTGTTATATATATCTATGGGATTTCGTGACATATATATAGATATATATATGTATATATATATATATGTATGTATGTATGTATGTATGTATGTATATACATAATACATACATACATACATACATACATAATTCTATATATATACCATATAATATATGATGTATGTATGTATGTATGTATGCCTGTATATACATAGATACATACATACATACATACATACATATATATATACATATATATATATATATATATATATATGTATGGATGTATGTATGTATGTAATGATATATATGTATCTATATATATGTATACATACATACATACATACAAATATATATACTATAGACATATATATATTATATGTATATATGTATGTATGTATGTATGTATATACATACATACATATATATATATACACAGAAGATATATATATATAATATATATGTAAGTAATACACACACACACACACACACACACACACCACACACACACACACACACACACACACACGTGTGGTGTGTGTGTGTGAACACACTTGGTCCATGGAATTGCAAGTTAATGTGGTGTTAAGAATGATGAATACGATAATTGAGTAAACCCACAAAATAATATCTATAAGTATATTTATGAACTTATGCCTTTCAACAAGAATCTACAATCGAGCTATATGTCATTGGGAAACATGTAGAATACATACATACATACATATCTATGTATGTATGTAGGGCATGGATGTACACACACACACACACACACACACCCAACACACACACACACACACACAGTACACAACATATTTATATATACATAAGATAAATATATATCTACATATATATGTTTATGTATGTATATATATATATATAATAGGGGAGATATATATATATCATATATGTATGTATGTATACATTACATACATATATACATAAAGATATATACATATGTAATGTACACACACACACATCTATGTGTGTGTGTGTGTGTATGAACACACTTGGTTGAAAGACATCAGTTTACTACCTTAAAATATAAATTGATGTGATCATAATATATTGATCAAATGAAATAAGTGATGATCATATTCTTGGTTGTGTGATCTTCATCTAATCTTGGTTACACACCACTAAATTATTGGTCTTTATAATTAACTTAGGCATTGTGCTGTCATCATCATAGGTTCTACATAAGAAAGTAATGTGGTGTATAACAAAGGTTGTAATTGTTTCACAAATAAGATAGGGCCTTGGCTACTTGAAACTTAATGAGACTTTGGGTGGTGGTGTAGGGTGTGTGTGGTGGTGTGTGAAATTATCTCATGAGAGTACATTCTGTACATAAGAGTCGTACATCGGGTCTATATTCATATTCTGTACAATGTACAATATAGATATTATGAAAAATATAGTGAGTAATGGTCATATATCTTGACAAGTAATACAGTGACATCCATACATAGCGAGATCCTCAACATGATACAGTATATATATAGTTACATCTATACTCCCTATTGAAATATCGGAGATATAACCGAGATAAGTATATTACATACATAGATAGACAGACCATATTGTATATATTCTATGTATGTTGGTGATGGATGGTAACAGAATATATATATAGACAATACAGAGATTTCAGAGATGAGATGAGATAGGATTCACAGACTCTGGACTACAGATAGACATATAACACATACACACACCATAGACAGAGAGAGGTAGAATCGATATTCCTATAGAGAGATATCATCTTATATTAATATTGATTATATAGTAGACAGACACTTTTGTATGTCAACATAGATCTCATAGGACAGATGAGGATATAATAGTATATTTAATATCTCAATATATGAAATCCTCATTACAACCACAGACTAGAGAGAGGAGAGATATCAAATTATAGTAGATAGTAGTATATGTTATATATGTATATATGTGAACACACCACACACACATACATATATGTATGTATAGTTAGATAATACTATATGTATGGATATATATATATATATATATGTTCATACAACATACAGAACATACATATGGTAGTATAGACCTGAGAATACATATATATAATCACACAAAGTCACATCACATACATATGTATAATATTTACATGTGTGATGAACACACAAACATACAAGATAAGGACACAAGTTATATACCTATACTATATATTAATATATATATATAAGATGTGTGTTATTTTGAACACATTTGGTTGGAAAGACTGAATCAGTTACACCTTAAATATATCATTTGATGTGATGATAATGATATTGAATCAAATGAAATAAGTTGATGATCATTATTCTTGGTTGTGTGATATTCATCTAATCTTGGTTTTACACACTAAATTATTGGTCTTATGTACATTACATTAGGCATTGTGATGTCATTCATTAGGTTCTACATAAGAAATTAATGTGAATAATCAAAGGTTACAGGTTTGGCTTTGAAGCTTATGAGAATTTTGTTATAAGTTTCAACACATTGGCAGGACTCTAGTTAAGGGTTATATTAGATAAATGGTTTAACATCCTGTTGTGAGGTAGATGATGTCTGTTCTTTTCACCTACCTTGATAACTGAAATCCTTGATAAGCCTGGTTGTAAACACCTTTTTTTAGTATGTGAATTGTGAAGTTAATATAGGGATCATGATAGGACCAGTTGTGTTGTTTCGAAAATCACACAAAGGGCTCCATTATTCAATTACCACTCACATATATGCTAACAATTTTAAAATCCATCCCTATATGAGCCCATGACATATCACCGACTCTAGTTTAATAAGTAAGTATATGATCTATATATTACGCGATCCATACCTTTGGAATACATATGGGTAGCATTTGCAAAATAGGTAGTATCAATACATACATACAATTATAAGTGTATGCGGTATGTTTTGAGAAACGGATTAGGCTAGAACTTTTCCTTCATAACTGATAAGTATATACCCACAACATTTACCTCATTTATATGTATTATTGTATATAAATAACTACTATATACACATTTATACTATATATTCATATCTAGTTACTTATGTATAGATATACACTTCACATATATTATATATGGTGAGTAATTCCCCATATAAATGGAAAGTAAGAGCTATAGTGATATAGTATTATTTTGTAGGCATTCCCCTACAAAGTGACAATTACTAATACCGCTATATATTGTGATTAATCCTACATATTATATATATTTCACCCCGTGTGGTATCAGAGCAATCGATTGCGGAATGATTGGTTTATTTCGAATCTAAGAAACTATTGCACATATAATTAAAATATAACTTTTCACCAAATTCTAGGTAATTTATATTATATAATGATATACATCATATATGAATATATATTATTATATCTACATATCATTATAATCCTCCACATAATGGTGGAACAGTTGTGAGTATAATAGATATTGTCATCTACAAGACTTGAGTGACCCCCTCAAACAATGCTATTATAATATTTATATATTATGATTACTCTATTTAATTAACCATTAGGCAATGTGATGCTCGTTACCCTTCATAGGTTGCATACATAAGTTTAGTTGAATAAAGAGAAAATTTGAATAATTTCCCTTAGGTAGTCATAACTTTTTAATACTAAAGCACAAGTCTTAACTCTTGCTTTATTGTGAATAGTGATAAGGAACGATAATTTTCGAGTAAAAGATTTAATTCATGTGTTTTGGAGGACTTATGATTAGACTTTATTAATTTCAATAAGCGGTATAGTGAACCCTTAATTATGGGGTGAACTAAGTGAATGAAATTCGATTGATCTTGTTGTTTTCACCTCCCTTGAGTAATCTTCGAAATCCATTTGATAATGGTGTAAACCCTTTTTAAGTAGTGTGAATGTGAAGTTGAATTGAGATTTGGTGTTTTTCTTTTTCGAAAAATATCTTGAAAAAGGGCTCCATTTAAGCGGCGGATTACCAACTCAACGGGTGCTAAATTTTAAAGTCCTTGTTTGAGAATGAAATCACCGCACTCTAGTTTAAGAAGTGTATATATATAAGGTATAATATACTTCCCTTTGGCGGAACTTATGGTCATTTGCAACCGAGGTAGTTGTCAATTTAAATGAAGCATTAAGTTGCGGATATGGAGGAAAATTTAGGCTAGACCTTTCCTGCAAGGAGAAAATGTGTTATGCCCCTAACATTTACCATTTATATGTCTTATTGTGTGGGATAACATACGACTTATTATAACATTTATACTTATATTCCAATAGTTACTTTTTTTCATTAGATATAAACTTGTGAACTTGACACCATCAATCATACCTATATATATTGGTGAGTAATTCCTCCCCATAGGTGTGAAGAGTATGAGTTAGTGTCTTCTGTTGTATTATTTTGGAGGTTTCCCCCTCAAAGTGGCTTACTAATATTTTATATGATTTTGATTTATCTACATTTATATTCAAGTAATTTCATTACATGTGGATCAGAGCATCGATTTCGGAAATGATTGGTTTTTTTTACCAGCTATATCTCAAGAAACTATTGGCAGGTAAAAAATTTAGAGAATTTTTTTACCAAATTCAGACATACAATATAATATTATATATATATATATATAGAATATTATATATATTATATTATATATATATATGGGTGAGTAATTCCTCCCCATAGGTGTGAAGAGTGTGAGTTAGTTCTTGTTTACATCAGACTTAGGAGGTTTCCCCCTCAAAAAGTGGCTTTATAATATTTTATATATTCTGATTGAATCTGCATTATATTCAAGTAATTCCATTACACAATGTATTTGGTTGTCAAGATCGCTTGACCAAAATCAATATCTTGGGAAGGTGTGGGACTGGGCTAAGTTTGTTGTAAGATGATAAAGTTATAATTTGAAGATTTACTTAGAATATTGATAGGTGGTGGGAACTTCCTTTTTTTAATATAATTTTTTTCAAGTTCCTTATCCCACTCTTGTCTTTTCTTGGTTATAGTGAAAGGAACGATAATTTTAGTAATCAATTTTCATGGTCAACACTTGTTGAGAGTTCTAAACTGAAAAATACTGTTGTTGTTTTTATGTTTCAATGAGCGATAGTGGCTTTTTTGGGGTGTAAAAAAGTGCGGAAATGGCATTATCGTTGTGGAATTACATGATGGAAACAATTGGTAAAATTCGAAACAATAACAATTGATCTATCTTTATCAGTACCTTTTCTAAATCAAAAGCGAAAGCTGGCTTTAATGAGTGTGTTATAGGAAACTTGAACATAGTGTTTAAGGTATGGAACCCCTAGGTAAAAAACTAAGAAATTAGTCTTAACCGTGGTGGTTGTCTAAACATTTACTATCCTTTAATTTATTTTACCTTGTGTGAACATAAAAATAATAATTACCAAATCAATTCATCACCCTTTTAATTATTTCAATGGTATTATGTGAACCTTCATCTTTTACCCCCTTAAGGAATAATACAAATACTAGGACCATTTTGAAGAGTCTTGTGAACAATTTTCCATATTTTACAAAGCTTAAGAGTGAGACTAGGGAATAATTCCTCTCATAAAATTGGAAAAAAATTTCTCTCTTCTAGTATGATGTTTTGTGACGAACTTAGATGGGTTTTCATGAGTGGGTTTGTGTAGCATCAAGTGTGCAAAACTTAACCCTTTTAAAAAAAACAATTTTTGTTCCCTTGGTTCACAGCGTGAAATTAGATCCTTATGATGTATAAAGATTTTTTTTAACATCCACATATGTGGAACCATTCAACCATGTTTCGAGAATTTATATCTTAATGTTAATGAATTTCTCTTCAATTATAGTCTTCCTTAATTAACACTCTCTTGAATGAGAGATCACACTGAGTCTAGGACCAAGTTAGGATTGGTGGGGACGCATGTTTGTTGTGATTTCAATAAACCACATGGTACAACGTGATACCTTTGAGAGTTCATATCCCTACCCTTCTTCCAGTGACTTCCATGAGGAATTCTAATTCTAGGGGAGGGGGACTCTAGTAGTGCCCACTAGTTTCTCTCTCTCTTCCTATGATCTATTGGCTGATCTGATCAATTTGATATTGCATATGAGACATATGTACTTCATTATGTTATATTTTCGTTAGTTATTGCTAACAATTATTATCTAATATGATATTGAAATTCTTAATTTGATAGGGCACTATTGAAACACTATTTGATATTCATTATTTTGGACATTTCATGTTGATTTAGAGATGATGGTTTGATTAGATGGATTATGTTACTCTATGGATTTTAAAAATGAAATTCATCATGATTTAGACATATTCTTGATATTGGATCATGTTTTATAATAGTTGATAGATAGATTCCAAGGTTCTGTCGCCATGTAATATTATTAGTTGAGTGCTAGTATAACCGTTGGATTTTCATACGTGATTTATATTAATATTTTTCGGTCATATCACGAACAGATCTTGAGGTTTTCCTTGAGTGGGCAGGAACCATCATTGTGGTTACACCACTTGGTGAGCAACTGGGACTCAGTGGGTAGTATTACCTAAGAAGGCCTAAAGCCAAATCTTACCGAGCATTTCTTAGCATCCAGGTTGTATTTTGCGGTAATTATTTGTATTTTCCCCAATAATAGTATTATGTTCCTTTATAAATAGTATTTTCTTACCATAGAAAATCAAGTGCAAGGAAAAATATTGCCAAAATTATTTTGGTACATGACCTCCATCTTACAATTAGAACTGGAAAATATGAAATACTTATCTTTAAAATACATTCTTAGGTTCTCCCCATACTTGTTTCCTCCCGTATTGAAATTTCAACTCCAGTGATTTTAATGAAGTGTAAAATCCTTCGTTTCCTCAATGAATTTGTGTCAGTCATGAATGGAACTATAAATGTTCCTCTAAGAACTTTATGACATAAATGTGTGGCAATATCTTTGGAAGAAGATTTAGGGTTCATTTTGCCTCTTGAGGGAGACTCATAAATTTGCAACCTTTCTTGTTTAGAAGTAAATAATGCCTACACTTGGTTACTTTTTTTCATTAATAAAGTAGACTCTAGCCAATGAGGGTTTATGATATTAATGATGAAAGCAAAGAAAAGAAAACATTTTAAGTTTATTTTTTGACATTCTCCTGGTATGTAAATGGCATGGAATATTCCTTCCATGGAATATCTTTTCAAACAAGAGAAAATTATATAAATCGCTCCAACTCCATTTACTTTCAACCATATCCAAGGCCTACATAAGGGCAAGGTCATTTCTAAACCATAATGGGATTTGATGACTCCTTAGTTTTTCATTTCTATGCCCCTTTCCATCTAACCCATATTCATAAAAAATCAAAGTTAATACTTATAAAATTCTACAGTAACAGATATTAAAAATGTATTCATTAAATGTACATTGGAAGAAACATGTAATGTATTTTGTCACCATGCACAACTTTGTAAGCATTGGGTTGGTTCAATTTTCTAGGTTGGATCATCTATCCTTTCTACTCCTTCAACCTCATGTATGAGCCTAGGAATATCTTTTATCTAGCCAGATCTTGTTTGATAATTAGTTGGTGCTTTACTCTAATACTAATCAGAACTCCTCCATAATACCCAACTTGAGACCTCATCTCCTTCTCCATATCCCGTCTGTAATACATCACCAATCTTGATCTTTACGGTGACATATCATCCGACTCTTGTACGTGCATATGGAAGTTTGTAACTGGTATCACCATATCCTTGATCTTTATTATCTTGATATTTGGGTTTATGTGCATCTTCTTCGATACGTGTCATGGACGGTTGCAACCTTTATCCTTGTGATTGGGATCCTTGGTTGGAATTTGGAGAGGTAACCAAACTTAACTGTACCATGTTTGGCTTCTTGTAATTGAGTAAGTGCCTTAACCATTCTTTTCTGCAATTTTTGGTTTAGGTGGTGAATCTGGGAGCCTACAATGTGCTACAGCAACTTCCAACTAACAAAGGTGATTCTACGGCTATATTCATCCTCCCTATGGAATTTTGTGAGTTGTTATTGTTATAAACCATGAAGCTTTTCAGAGAAATGAAACCTTGTATTAATGATCAATCTGCTTCGAGATTGACCACAAAAAAGTATTAACGTGTGAAGAAGCCGCAAAACATAGCTAAATATCAAACCTCATCAAGAAAGTCTTTATGACAGAGAGATTGCTATTGCGCAACTTCAAGCATATTAGCTAATTGAAAAAGATCATATGGGGCCAAAGGAAACATTATGTTTGCAATGAAATCTGATATCCCAAACATTCCACAAGTTAAGAATCGTCTCTTTCCATGGCCGTAGACATTGCGGCTTTCAAAAAGCAAGGTCCAGTAGGATCTCCAGATATCTTCTGAGCTACCATTTGCTATGGTATGTTTATTATGGTATATTTTTCCTTAATCGATTGTCCTCCTTAGCAAGCCTCTTGAAGTATGTAATGATTCCAAGATGGACTTTATCGTCCAGTGAAATTTCGCCATATGCGTAGCGTTCTGTTCTAGTCGTCTTGCGTGTGATATCTGATCACCAACGGCTATCAATTTTAAATTCCATCGTCACTTGAAATCAAACGTTCGATTACTAAAAAATAGTTCTTGAAACCTAAATATAAATCTCGTCAAAAGAGACTTTGCTCCCAGTGGTTGTGTAGCCATCGTTTCTAACATTAACAGCCCAGTGGGATATTCGTGAGTCAATATAATGCCACAAAATAACTTACATTCTCGCGGTGTTGATTGGCTATCTAGACATTTGTGAAATACGCGCAAACACTGTTTGAAGTCTGTTATTCCTAAGCTTGCAAAGTTAATGAGCAAAAATGAAAAATACAGTCAATTCGTAAGCGCTTATCAGTACCAAGCAATTTTTGTCCCAATTACATTAATATCAAAGGAAGAGGACGAACAGGGAACAGAGCAGGCACACCCCACGCAAGAAGCATTAGGACCCACGCACCTTCTTATAGATATATTAGCTTTGTGGGCTTTCAACACACTTCAGTTCTGTACGCCAGAAAAACATACGCTGATTGGGTTCTCACGCAAAGTGCGAACGAGAACTTGCCCCAATTCCAGGGCCATGAAACAACCGAACCAGACCAATGACACATCATGATTGAACAGATCACTAATTGGGTCTTGAGAAACAGCTTAAGAGGGAAGCGGTTTCAATATTTGGAAGTGACTTTCGGTGCTTGCTCTACATGTTCCTCCAGCCACAAAAGTGTAATTCAGAGGCGCTTGAAGGCCAAGCGGAAATGCCGAGAAATCAATATTTTTCAACCTTCACGGCATAAAGTAGAACAGTTTCAGGCTCTCCAAGAACGTTCCAGGAATCTTCTGAACCAGTTGCATGCTCGACCCGCTCTTCCACGACATAGCAAATAGCATTGTTTGGAAGCTGTGTTATCCCATTGGTGTGAAATAGATCATTACTATCTGCAACAAGTTGCAGGACCCTATAACCTGCAGTGCAATGGAAAAAAGGTTCAACCAAGTTTCATTGCAATGTGTCATGTGACAAAACTAGTAAGAGACCATAATATGAAAATTGGATTGTCAAGTGCACAAAGGGTTATAAAGAACTAGAACATTACCAAGATATTTCCAAATGTTATATCAAGGGTCTCGATGAAATTTTAAGTTGTGGAATCCAAATTTTGCTTCCAATAGCTCAAGGGATTCTTGGTTCCAAGAAGGGTAAAATAGCTTTGAAATAGTGCTTTGCATAAAATCATCGTATAAGAAAATACTGAAACCATTCCTCCCATATTATTTATTGGTTAGAGGCAAGTTAGATGATTAAACAAACAATTCTTCACTCAAATATGCTTACTTTAAAAAGTGCAAACTTGAAAGGAAATTGTAAATGTTATGGGTTATTTTGCCAATTTTTCCTATAAAGAGGCTTATAAAATCAAGCTTGGTAACATATTCTTGAGGAGTAGAAAATTATTCTAATTCATAATAATAAAATTTTAAGACGTGGGAAACTATCTTCCGTTATTAGGTTGTTCTACAATATAGTACATTTATTTATTTTGTGTTCATTCCAAATAGATTTTGTTAGGCTAAAAAGACAAGCTTTAATTGACACTACTGTGAGTGTTCCAAAAATAACGTCTCAACACATGGATGTATATCAAACTAACCAAACACAAAAGCATATCCCTAAGATCTAGGGAACAATTCTACATTCTCTTATCAAATTACCAACAATTTATGAAACCAGAACCAAGATTCCATACAATGTCCAAAATGACTTAAACTAAATAAAAATAGTTAGTACCCAAAAGTGCCTCCTATCATCTAATTCATCTAGGGTCACATCGTTCAACCATGAAAACACATAACATAACATGTTTTTAACACTATAAATGTTTACACCCTCCAAGAGTGTCCTGAAACATTAAATGGGTAGAAAGGAATCGGTTTTCCCATTCTCTGATCTAGCCCAGTTGGCCACAAAAAGGGGCTGCCAAAACAATTACCAAATACCCAAATGGAAAAAAAATATAACCAATTTTGTTATACAAAGAGTCAAATAAGACAATTAGAATCTAAAACTAGAAAATAGATCTCGAATTGGAAGTACATATTTCGAGCTAGTTATTAAAATTTTGTTATTGCATTTCAACAATCTTGGCTAAAATGGCTACAAAATCGGTTTCGGAAAAAAACATAGACAACTTGAATACCTATTATAGAAACTCTTATATACTCTCCTATATATATAAAATCCAATGCAATAGACATAATTCAAAACAAGGGTAAAAAAGATATTAAAGACAACTTCCAACACCACAATCAAATTCATAAGAAACCAAGAAAAAGAATGGAAATGGGAAGAGGGGAGAGGGATCACCAATGTGCCAAAGTATAAATAATAATAGAGCCAAATATCAACCTCAAAATATATCTCCAAGAATCCATCATCATCTCCAACCCTTATTTCTCCATTTCTCCTTTTTACCAAGGATTTTCAAGCCTTGAAAGCTTATTTGGTAAGGAAAGGAGAAGATTCCCAAACCAAATGGGAATGCCTCCTACTTCCCCCAAGGAAGACAACTTAAAAATATCATTCATGGCTTCCCCAAGAAGCCATGAGAAAAAGGATCCCCTCCCATTCCCCAAACCAAAATAAAATCCAACCAAATAAAAATAAATCAAGGACGCACTATCCTCAAACCAAACCCAAATTTTTTAGCCAATACAAGCACTCAAAAATCACACACATACAAAAAAAATAATAAGTAAAAATAACATAAGAAGTGACGCATACCTCACACTCCAAGCACAAGCCATAAAGCTCCAAGATCTTGACTCCACTAGCTCCCAAAGTAAATCCCCCAAAGACTCTTCTCCAAAATTCCAAAAGAAAAAAGCCCCTAAACATAAAAAATTAAGGAAGATATAGAAAAAATCCCAAAATCACAAACCCATGGGAGGGTGACATGTTTCACTCTTCCAACTAACCAATCCATCCAAGTCACCCATGTCATTTTCAAAGTTCCCTCCAAATAATAAATGCAAGGGGACAAAAATTTAAACTAGCCCCTAAAGCCCACAAGACAATCCCAAGGTCACCTATGTAAGACAAGAGGAGAAGGATTTGATGGTTTCTTGTGAGAGATTAGAGTATAAAAAAGTATTTTTGGGTTCACAAAAAGCTTCCCCCAACCATAGGTTAGGTCTCAAGGGCCATTTTTAAAGTAAGGTAACCTGCTCACTTTCCATATATGCCTTCAAAAATTCCCTTTTTGATCAAATTCGAGATTTGAGAGTTGAGTGGGATAAACAAGGTGAGAAATGGTCCCCACAAAAATAATTAGTAAATCCCAAGACATCCCAAAACATGTTTAAGAACAAGAAAGCACCCCACTAATCAAAATCATCACAAATAACCACATTAGAACAAATCAATCCCAATTAAGTCAACAATAAAGTAAAATTAATTTTACCATGGTTTTGAAGGGTAAGAGGCTAAAAAAATGAATTAATACAAATTAAATACAATGATCAACCAAAATATTCCAAATACAAATAATGACAAAAATACAACAAGGTGAGAAAAAGGGCTCGGGCAAGACGATTAGGCATCCTTGGGTAGTGCTACCACTGAGTCCCATGTTCACCAAGTGGTGTAACCTACAATCCTGCACACTCAAGGAAAACCTCAAATCTTCTTGACATGATAAAATATCAATATAAATCATTATGAAAATCAACTATACTATATCATCTGAATAAGATTACACCACATCTATCTATCAACGATGTATAAAAACATGATCCAATATCAACAATATCTAAATCATGATCCACATCATCAATAAACTCCATATAGAAACATAATCCATCTAATCACAACATCATAATACCATCATCTCTAAATCAACATGAAATGTCCAAAATCATGAATATCAAATAGTGTCTCAATAGTGCCCTGTCAAAATAAGAATGTCATATACCATATGATGATAATCGTAGCAATAACTAATCAAAATCTAACATAATCAAGTATCAAATGTCTCATATGCAATATCAAACTGATCAGATGAGCCAACAGATCATAGGAAGAGAGAGAGAAACTGGTGGGCACTACAAGGATATTCTCAATTATTTAAAATAAATCCTTAGAAAGCATTTTTATGAGAAACATTTTCAATGCCTAAGAGTAGGTGATTTCATTCACCAAAATATATGCTTATCTTATCGCAAATTTTTTTGTAGTAGTAGTCATGATTCTTGTTAAATAGTTTTGTGACCATCATGATTCTAATTATCAATCTAGATCCAATCTCCTCATGATTGAGTTAGTTGTTTTTCTACATCTATCTAGTGCCACATATCAATGATATTTATCATATAAATTTATAAAACCAAACATTATCCTATAAAACCCTCTCTCTCTCTCTCTCTCTCTCTCTCTCTCTCTCTCTCTCTCTCTCTCTCTCTCTCTCTCTCTCTCTCTCTCTCTCTCTCTCTCACACACACACACACACACACACACACACACACACACACCACACACATATATCGCATGCGCATGCACGCACACAAGCATGCATATATATATCTATATATATATATATATGCCAATTTTGTATGTTTGATATTGTGTCTTATTTATGTAATTATATGTTTAATATTATGATTTATATCTATTATAATCCTAATTACACTTGGGTATGGTTATAAGAATGCATTTGTGAATGTAAAACCACCTTCCACACTTTGCTAATTAATAAATGGAACAAGAATACATTAAATACAAAAGGATAAAGTTAACCTATATAGTTGTGTAGGCATTCTAGAAGACTTTTGATTTAAATCCAAACCTAGAAACATGTAAATAAAGTTATGATGATTATTACTAATTTGGATATATTCGAGAAAGTTTTTTTTGATCATTAGAAAGATGTCTAGGATTAAAATATATCTTTCTAAGTCCACTCATCTTTGTCTTACCTTCACTTCACTACCCTCAATTTGTAATGGTTTCTCCTTTATACCTACAATATTAGTTCAATCTCTTATATTTTTAAGAGAAATAATATGTGATTGCATTAGGGTTTGGGTATGTAGTAGACCTTTAAAAATCACACCTCGTGTATATAAAAATAATGAAATTTTTAGGGAGCTTGAAATAACATAACATGATTCTCTTGTGATAAGAATATGTTCAATGTGGATTATTCGATAATTACTTTGTGTGTAAATAGATCATATTTTTGTTTATATTAATCAAATGAATTTTAATTTTAATTTATTGATTTGGTAATTGCTCTTACATTTAATGGCTCCAAATGAGAAAGAAGAAACATGTACATGGGCCCCATCCATTTAAAAGAGGAGAGAACAAATATTTTCAAAAGTGTAATATGATTTAGAGAGGGAGATTATAGTTTTAAAAAAGAGAGATGCAAATGGAGTTTCACACTTTGGAAGTCAACTAGGCAATATTAATTTTTCTCGATCTGGGCTAAATCCAATATACATAGGAATATCTACCAAACTAACATAAAATAAAACCATAGATCAATTATATAAAATTCTATGTATTGGTTATTATGACATTACCAAGAAGATCAATTCTATATTAGAAATAATATAAATTTTATTTTTGTAACAGTCTCTTCTTAACATATTAATTTGTAGAAAGTAAATAAAGAAAAATAAACAAGTCTTATAAAATAATGTATTTTTAATAATAAAATATAATCGAAGACCAAGATAATTTAAAGTGGATATCCATAGAAATAATTATGTGTAAAGCCTTACCAAATTTTATCACTCATTTTAGTTAGAAAACAAAGTAACTAACAATCAATACAAGTATCTTAAATAAATTTATTTGAAAAATGTTGATTAATGTCAATCATAAGGCTCTTATTTTGGATTCTACATTTATACCATTGATCAACTTTTTATTAGATAAGGTAAGAAAAATAGGGATTATGGCTCCCAGAAGCCTTACAACATCAGATACATTGTGAATAGAGTAGTACTTAACCAAAAAGAGAAACATGGCCACAAAATGAGTTAAAACATCTTAACCCAAAAAACATCAAGACCGACAAGTGACAAACAAAAAGAACCAAGAGTTTACAACTATATACCACTGATAAATAATTTCATTACATTCTCTTCATTTTTCCTATTTATTGATGAGAAAAAAAATCTTTTTAAATTGAAAAGGCCCCCAAGCTCTACCCTATAATTTAAATATTAATATTTTTGATTGATTTCTAAACTATTTAAAAAAAAAAAATCAAATGATTATCAAATAGATATTAAATTTAATTCGTAAATATAAAATTTACAAGTTCACAAACATTAAAACACATCCCTTACTACTATTTAAAATACCTATCATCGTAATTATCTTTAATGACAATAAAAGCATTTATCATCTGGATAGAATGATTCCTCCGAACACTGACATGCTTACGCCACACAAATATAGACCATTATTTATAGCGCCTGGTAATCTAATTTAAATTATTGCAGCGGAACGCTCTTGAGAACCACGGTCTCCACTGTGAGCCCCGGGCCGAATCCAAACAGAACGCCCATGTCCAGTCCTTCTCCCGTGGTCGCGAATCCCTTTTCCGCGGAAGATTTCCTCATCTCGTCCAAAATGAAGAGCACACAGGCGCTCGACATGTTTCCATACCCGCTCAGAATGTGTCTGGAGGCCCTCATCTTCTTCGGGTCCAGTTGGAGTTTGGACTCCACCTGGTCAAGAATTGCAGGGCCTCCCGGGTGGGTGATCCAGAAGAGCTCGTTCCAGTCGGAGATGTTGAACTGCTGGAAGGCCTCCACAAGCGCCTTTTCGATGTTCTTCGAGATCAACCCGGGCACGTCTTTGAGAAGATGGAAGGTGAGACCAACCTCTCTGAGGTGCCCGCCAATGGCGCCCTCGCTGTCGGGAAGGATGGTCTGAGCAGTAAAGAGGAGTTGGAAAGAGGGCTTCTCCACCTCAGGAATGGGATCCGCTCCGACGATGACGGCAGCGGCGCCGTCGCCGAAGAGAGCCTGGCCGATGAGACCGTCGAGGTGGGTGTCGGAGGGGCCGCGGAAAGCGACGGAGGAGATCTCGCTGCAGACGACCAGGACTCTTGCTCCGCGGTTGTTCTCTGCGAGGTCTTTGGCGACGCGGAGAACTGTGCCGCCCGCGAAGCAGCCCTGTTGATACATCATCACTCTCTTCACGGAAGGGCGGAGTCCCAGTAATTTAGTGAGTTGGTAGTCTGCGCCGGGCATGTCGATGCCGCTGGTGGTGCAGAAGACGAGGTGTGTGATCTTCGACTTGGCCTGACCCCATTCTTTTATGGCCTTTGAAGCCGCTTCCTTCCCCAGCTTCGGCACTTCCATCACCACCATGTCCTGCCGAGCGTCTAACGAGGGTGCCATGTACGCGCACACGTTCGGGTTCTCCTTCAATATCTCCTCCGTCAAATACACGTACCTCTTCCTTACCATCGACTTCTCGCCTGCAACATATATTTTAACTAACCGCCATTAAAACACACACCCATATGCATTCAAATAATTATTACGGTAGAATAAAGAGATCTTCCGACTTACACATGCGCTTGAACTTCTCCTTGAGCTCCGCCTTGTGTTCGCTGTTGGTGATTCTGAAATAATAATCAGGGTATGAACTCTGTTCGATGGAGTTGGGGGGAGTGGCGGTGCCGATGGCGAGGACGGCGGCAGGGCCGTCGGCTCTCTGCGCCTTTCTGAATGCCTTTACGTCCTCCATGTTCATCTTTCCTCTCTACAATTATGGTCACATGCAGGACTGGTGGTATTTCTCATTTTGGGATTAATATTTATAGCGCAGGTTGAGGCTGATGGAATCGGGGCCCCGGTTGACGTCTACAGATTTCGTAACAAATCTTCATTGTCGTTATGCGGCTAATTAAGTTTTCATTTAAAGCTGGGAAATGTCCGAGTTGTGTTTTTCCTGTGTTAAAAGAGGTTAGCCTCAAACGTAACCTTGATGTTACACCTAATAAAAGATGACTTCATCGCTCACCGTCAAATTTGTGTCCTTAATTCTTTTAAATGCAGCTTAAATATGTTGTGTGCTAATCCGAAGATCAATTTGTTCCTATAAATTCCACCTTCGTATTATTTAGGAACTACCTAATGACACCATAGATACAAACTTCAAATGATTTCAAAGTTCCTTATAAAGGGTCCACAAATAGACTATGATGAGGACAAGACTATTGATAAGGTCCAACGGGTAGGAAACTCTCTTTGTTCACCACTCTCCATTAAGTGCTAAGCCCAACCACTTTGAAAATGGGCCACCTAAAAATGGTCTCTATTTATTAGCAATTATTAAAATTTGTATGATTTTAGTATGTTTGTATATTTCTTATAAATTTGTTTATTTTTACTGTTATTGACATATTTGTTAATTTTTCATGTTTCTTTTATCTTTCTTTCTTTTTCCCTTTTTCGTTGTTTAAGTTTATGGGCGCAATCTCTATAGCACCCCTTGTACTCGTAGGACTAGCTTTTTTAGCCTTCCAAGTCATAATATACACGTTTCATTTGCCTTCGTTTTTTTTTCTCTTTTTGACTATTGGATGTTAGTTTGCACGCTAACAAGCCCTTATTTCAATTCAATTGTCTATAGAATTGTGATTCATTGAGACACAATAATTCATATACATATTACATAGAATATTATTGAGTACTCATATATTTCAAAGAGATCAATAATAATTATAGCATCTACCATTGTCTAAGTTTGTATTTCCCATGCAGTAATTTTGATGCATGACTTAGGGTTTTATTGATCAATAATAATCCATGAAATTCATCAAATATATGAGAATTCAAGGGCATATTAGAATAAACAAAATAGAGGAAAGTTGATGAGTGGTAATCGTATGCATTGTTACCCCCTAATAGAAAAATTGTCTATTTGAACAAGGTGAACCACATGGTCACTCCATAGCGTAACCATATGGAGATGATTGTTGACATGGTCACTCCATTTGGTGATCATGGGGAGATCATTAATGATCATAACCATATGGTTGTTGACATGGTTACTCCCCAAGATGACCATAAGGAAATGATTTTCGACATGGTCACTCTATAAGGTAATCATAAGAAAATGATTATCACCATGGTCACTTACAAGGGTCGCAATAAGAAAATGATATTCAAAACGGTCACTTCCTAGGGAAACAAGAAGAAAATGATTAAAGGTATGGTCATCCCCCAAGGTGACTATAAGCAACATATCTTCATTATGACCATTCTCCATGGTAATCACAAGACATGGTAACTCCCTAGGGTGACCAAGTGTTAACGAGTCAAACAAAGTAACAAAAATAAGTGATTAATCATCTCATCATATAGTTTTTCAAGAACCTCGGATATTCTAACAAACATCTCTAAAAATGCATAAGAAGAGCCATGTATTAAGGAATTTTGATACATCAATATGGATCAAATATCAATAGAGTATTACACTGAATTGATGATTCTATGAGTGGGTAAAAATCAGTGGTTAGTTGTTCATAGCTCAAACTTATTTATATGATCAACATAATCGAGTCCATGCAACATTAGGAAGATAAGAGACATCACAAATTGTGATATGTATGATCTTTGTACACTACCCCATTATTCATTAAAAGGATAGGAAGATGTGTATGATTGCATCTTCCAACTAGTTTTACCACACTCAATTTTATAGGTTATAACTCCTTCTGTTGTGTGGTTTGTTTCCATTTCGTTCCAGTTTTTAATGAATTTTCAGGTAGTTTATTTATTCTAATGTACATTCTACTACCTTATCACACTAAAAAAAAAACCACAACCATTTAAAATGTTCAAGTAAGTGTTACATGGGTAGAAATAATATACATTAAATCTCCAACAAGGAAATCTCTTGGGGAAATTACATATCAATTGGTGTCAGTGAGTTAAGTTCCTTGTGGTTCTTCGATATTTTTATTAACAAAGTATTTTTTATGTAGAATATTATATGAAAAAATCTTTGAAAAAATGTTACAAGAATTTATTTTTGAATAGAACATCCACGACCATATACTTAAGGATAAGACTCAAGGAGCTCCAAACTTTCCATATGCATGTACAAGTGGATAATAAAGATCAAGGATGGTGATGTAGTAATTGGATACGGAGAAGGAGATGTTTCAAGTTACATGGGTAATCATGGAGAGATCTTCATCTGGATTATACAATAATTAGAACAAGATATAATGGATAAAAGATATTTCTAAGGCTCGAACATGATGTTGAATGAGTAGAAAGGATAGACGATTCAACCAAGAAAATTGAACCAACCCAATGTTACAAAGGTGTGCATGGTGAGAAATCCATTACATATTTCTTCCAATGCTACATTTAATGAATCCATTTTTAATCTTTACAAGCATGTTAGAAGTATTGACTTTGAGAAATTTATGAATATGGGTTAGATGGAAAGGGGCCTAAAAATGACAAATAAGGAGTCATCAATCCCATTATGGTTGAGAAAATACCTCAATATGTAGGCCTTGGATATGGTTTAAGTAAATGAAGATTGGAGAGTTCTATAACATTTCTCAATGAAATTATATTTCATGAAGGAATATTCCACACCATTTACATACCAAGAGCATCCAAAATAAGCTTAAAATGTTTGAATATAAGAAGACCCAATTATTTACAGAGTATAAGTGTGTTTAGTGGTTTCTCAAATGATAAGCTATGTTTATGTTATTTAAGTACTCATTGAGTATGTTATAGATGTGTGGTATCTGTTATCACTTGTGAATCTCTATCAAGATGATGTATGAAGTCCTAGAAGGTGAATTGATAGTAGAAGCTTGTCTAAAGCCTTGAGGTGTGTCATAAGACCTTACTTAGGTATGTGTTATGATAGGAAGAAATAACTTGATTTGAAAGACCAATGTGTAATTAAAATACAAGTATTTGGCCTATAATATTACTTGAAGATAAAAAATGTGTGCAAATCTAAAATTGAACGTGTTACACGTGTGTCCTTGGAAGTATGATCAGAAGTATGATTGTCATAAGAGGTAGGGAATTGTCCTTTGAGTAGTTGAGTGTTTGTCATACATTGGAATTTTTTTAAGGCTTGTCACAGTGAAACAAGAGTGTTATAAGACATTTGAAGAGGATTAGAGGCCTGAAAGGAGGGTAATAAATTCAAAATATGGGTTTTAAGTTTGGTGAAAGTGTTGGTACAGTCATGATTAAGGATTCATATGACTCAGGGGGAGTCAATCAGGATTACAACTCATCAGAAAACAAGTTGAATAGGTGAGTGAAGATAAAAGGTATGTGCATTCTTTCTATTTTTTTAGAGACCATTATAGTGCTATTGTACAAAACTAGAAGGCAGTGTAGTGCAATTAAGGTGTCGTGATTAGGAGCTAAAGTGATCAATGAATTGGTATTGGGCACTAAGGTAGCATGAGGATGAGTAACATTTCATGAAGCATAATAGTTCAAGGTATGTATTATATTGCTTTATCTTACACATATTAATGAAGCAACGTTGTGGGTCAAGTTAAGGCATGCTTTTTCTCTAAAATGTGTTTCAAGAAGGGATAGTGAAAGAGGATTATATTATCAGCATCCTTGGAAAGGTACAACCTGTGTATGTGGTTTGTGAAATTTGAAAAAGGATCTAAGTGACTATATTTGGAGTAGATCAATAGGAATAAGCTTATTGTGCTATGGTAAACACTCTGAGGTGTCAAGATATTGTAGAGATGCTTAAAGAAATAGTTTGTTAAGTGCATGTGTGTATGTTTTTACATAAGGTGCATTGAGTCAAGGGGAGTCTTGAATGGTTGTTGCAAGAATATGGTACAAGTTTGTAGGGGTGATTGGTCTTAATAAGTATGAGGTGTCTAAGAGGCATACACGTAAGATTGAAGTTTTCTAATAGAGATGAGATGATTTGTATGGAAGGTAAGTTGTGTGATAATTAGTAGTATTTGGAAAGAAAAGTAAGGTTTGCATCATTGGTGTCTAGAAAATAAAGGCAGTGGTATGTGCTTTAGAGATTGTAGTGTTGTTTTCAACCTTGAAATGTAAGAAAAGAAATGTTCTTATTTCTATGCATTAACAGATGTTGAAGCATGCCTTGGGAAGTATTGTTGGATTCATAACAATTATAGTACTCAGGGAGAGCTAGGCAGAGCTCTATGAGCAGGTATGTTGATCTCAGTAGGTCTGAAGCATCTTGAAAAAGGAAAAAAATTTATCAAGGTATGTCTTAAGAAAATTTTGAAGAGGATATCAGATAAAAACCTAATGAAAATGCAAAGTCAGTATTGGATGAGGTATAGGACTAAATGGGATATTAGAAAATTAGTTGGTTTCATGAGCAAGACTAGTTGTACCAAGAAGGTATGTAAGTTGTTAACACAAGTTGAGGTTGCTGACAGATTTGAGATGTGTAAGGTAAGCATGATTGTTTCTTGCTTGGTAACATCCGAGCATTGTTTTTGAGAAGTTTGGCATCCATGGTATGATAAGAAGAGCATGATAAAGGTCTGAGTCAGAGTTGAAATGTAAGCATGTGCTAAGGGGGAGTTTTGTTTCTTAAAAGATTCAAATCATAAATGAAGAAGGTGAAATGGACTTGTCTTGTTTGGTTGATGTTTCTAACCAAGTGGCGAGTCTAGTGTGATGTTAGAAGAATATGTTTTAGGTATGTATCATTTTCATTAATGTTAAAAGGGGGAGAATGAGCTGATGGCATGTGTTCCTTAAGGGGAGAATCTTATTTTTGTGTTTATCCATGGATAGGTTCATCATCAATGACAAAGGGGAATATTTTTGGCATAATGTTGTCACTGATGTCCAAGTATGATGTTGTTAGAGTTTTCATTGAGTTTCATTTATGTAAAAAGGAAAGAGAAAGATGAAGGT
This sequence comes from Taxus chinensis, assembly GCA_019776745.2. Classification (NCBI taxonomy): domain Eukaryota; kingdom Viridiplantae; phylum Streptophyta; class Pinopsida; order Cupressales; family Taxaceae; genus Taxus; species Taxus chinensis. The sequence goes on along the minus strand of JAHRHJ020003494.1, from coordinate 64,943 downwards.
TGATTGGTAGTGTCAAGCTAGGGGGGGTCTTGTTGGTCTTATATGGTGGTTCATGGTGTCTTCAGTCAATATGGTGGCTTGTAGAGGTGATGAAGTGTATGGATGATGCTAGAGTGATTTCATGGAGTGTGATGAAGGTCATTGCAAGTTGTAAAAGGTGCCCAAGTGATGAGAATGTCAGTTTTGGTGAATCAAGCATGTTCAAGGTGCTTATTTTTTAAGCCTAGTCAGTATGTTGAAATGATGAAGTACAAGTATGTATGAGTTGTGTGGGATTTTTTATAACATGGGGAGCATGTACATGAGTTTTTGGGACACTCACAAGTGTCTTATAGTGTTGGTTCAAGTGTTAGACTGATTTTTTAGGTCTGTTCCTAAACCTAGTCTTAGAGAAATCATGTATGAGAATATCTGGGAAAAATTGATCATTGGAGAGTGTGTTTCAGGTTGATATGAATGTGTGGCCCAAGTTTCAGGTCCTTTTTTGAATATTTTTCAAGTTATGCCATCTTTACCAAAATTGAGTTCCTAAAGGTGAAATTTTGAGCTCAAATTTGAATTTATGATGCTTGTTGGAGAGTGTGTACTTTGTATGGGGACCCGAGATCCTGGGGATAGTTTAATCGGTCTATTATGAATATTTTCTAAGTGTAATGAGGTAGTTTTATCGTCATGTTTTTATGAACAATTGTTAAGAAGGTAAATTGGTTTTAAACCCTCTTAAAACCCTAGTTTAGCAACGAATTGAGAGATCTTTCTCAAAGTGAATTAGAATTGATTTCTTGTGAAAATTTTATGATTGGATGTTGTAGAGGACTCCTCCAGATTTCTCTAGGTGTATTTTATAGGTCTTTGGATGTGTGTTGGCCCCACTCAAATATGTAAGTTTTTGGAAAAGATCAATTTGTGACAAAGTTTTCCATTGAACTTGATGACTAATTTAGAATTTATTGAAGTATGGGATTTTTTCTTCATTTCCATGGAGGTTTCAGATCATGGTTGAGCCTTTGGGATTTATGTTGTGCCCTATTTTGGAAGACTATTTTTTAGGTAGTTTTAGATAGTTTGAAGTAGTCAGTTTGTAGAGGTGTTTTGAAGGTGCTAAAAACATATTTTTGGCATGATTGGAGCTTGGTGATGACCTTGAGGTCAATATATTTCCATTAGTATATCACATTTGTGTTTTTGAGGTCATTTGATGAATCTATGACTTGGTTATTGAATACTAGTTTCGAGGGTGATTGGTTGTGCATGGTCTCAAGTAGGTTTCATGGATTGAGATGTTGTTACAACGTGTTTCATGGTTTCTAGAGTTTTTTAAAGTCTTAGAAAAAATGTATAAGTGTGTTACATGTTTTGGTGAAGTTGAATTTTCTCTATAACATTCCTTTTATGAAGAGTTGTTTATTTTGGTGTTTTAGGGCTTCTTGAGTCTTAATGGTGGTCTAGAAGGATCTAGGTGATGTTTACGACCTATATGGTCCTATGAATGAGTTTTTTTAATGTTATTATGATTTTTAGAGTGTTTTTTAATCTATGATGGCCTACCTAGGTTGTTTTTAATGAATAAATGAGTATAAAGGCAAATTAGAAGGCTCATTTGAGCTAGTTGTGGATGAACATGAAAAATGTGACCTAGAGGGAAGTTTTTTTTAATGTGGGGTTGTCGAGTCTATATGTAGATAGGGGCGAGGGTCCTGAGTAACAATTTCCTATCCCTCTACCTATGTGAAAGGTATTTTTGACCTTGATGAGAGGGAAATGAAGATGTGATGATTTTCTAGAGAGAGATCATGTGATGATGAGCTAGGGTAGGTGATGACGAGCTAAGGAAAATGATCAAATCAACATGAAGAAACAACATGTGTGTGTAGATAAAAAATCATGCACGGGTATATTTCTAGGTCCTAAAATCATGCTAGAATTTACATGATTCCTAAGCAAGAAAACTAGTAATTGACAACTCCCCTTATCTTTTTTCTTTGTCATTTGCACTTTTATTGGCTTAATACATTTGTTGCTCTTATTGACATTTGACTATTTTATCCTTCTATGGATTCAGACACTGGCACCTAATTTAGACACTAGTTCCAGACGCTCCCATCCTCCTGGGCACTCCTGTCCATCTTTATCATTTTCCTACCCCTTTTTGGGACCCTTTCTCTTCTTAATTGCATTTTATTAAATTGGGTCGGTCTTTTAGTTGTCAATTAAAAAATTCAAACAAGTGAATCATATAAATACATAGTTATGTTTTCAAAATGAGGGACCAAGCTCTAAGATGTACTATTATCACCTAAGATTGCATCCAAAAGGCACCTAAATCACTCCAAAGCATTCATCTAACATCCATTCAAGGGACAAGGGAAATATTCTTTTCATACACAACATAGGAAGGGGAATTATTCTATTTCATCCACACATTTGCATCATTGAGCATGTCTATCATGTTATCTAGTGCATTTGTACAAGGGCATCCTAGGGCACAATTCCTACACACGCTCACAAGAACTACATGGAGTTTGAGATGTAGTTATGCGCTCGGTCATAATTTCACTCTTTGGGTGACTGCTAGGGTCATTCTGAATCCCCATTATGAATTTTCCTTTTTAGGTTTGATGTGGTTTGTGGGCTCGTACAAGTGAAATTATGTCTTGCAGGTTACAACTACCTTTAGAAAATAAAAGAGCGACTATCAGGTTATCAATAGAGAATAATAATGAAACCTTAGCGACACAACTGAAATCATATTCAGAGCACCTGTGTAGTCACATGCACCCAGTTCCAGTCTCCAGTGCCTAGGAGCCCCTGTTCAGCTACGGGCATCTATGTCTGGTATTATCTATGAGCTCTAGAATTTAAAGTGACCAATGATGACCCTATTTGCAGTTTGTTCAATTTTCACACCTACTTATATCACTTCCTGTCCATTAAAAAAATCAGCTAAGTCCTCTTACCTCTTCATCTTGCTTAGGGTTTCATATTCTACATATTTTATTACTTGTGTCTTTATTATATATTAACATTTAAATATCATGCATTACAATAGTTGCAATTAGATTTAATTCATTTTTTATTAAATCATTTGGTGAGCTCTACTCATGATCAAACACTTGGATGCTCATTTTTCTTATTCTATCCAATATTCTTTCATGGCTCCAAAAATTCTGCAAATCTATTTACATGATTTACTTTAAATGCATCCATCTTGCAAAGTTGTTCTCCAAAAATCCCTAGACACTATGCATCTCCCTCGCAATATGCCACCCGCTCAAGTGAGTTCCATTTTCTATCATCTATTTGATGACTCTATCATTCCTAATCCTCCATCCAATCAACCCATCTTAGATTCAATTCAATATTTACATTTTTTTATTTCAAGATAAAATTCAAGCTATGGAAACAATGATTACATCTCTTAAATCTGAAATCTAACATCTCAAGGATGCTTCTCAGGCTCATGCTAATTATTCTTCTACATCTCATCCTACTTCTATGTCTTCTACATGTGCTCATATTAGTGAACCTCAAGTATTACCGCTACTGGAACCTCTCAAGTTTAATTAAAATACTAAGCAATATGATATTCTTCCTGAGCTCCTTAATCACAAATTAATTAATTTACCAACTACTAATTTATACCCTCCTTATCGTCTTACCAAATACCAAGGTATACCATTTTTTAATTATCATAGAATTAATGGACATCATGACAGTGATTGTTATGCTTTACAATGACGAATTAAACACCTTGAGCATCAATTTTTTATTTCATTTTATTCACAACATCCTGATACATATTCAATTGTTAAATCCCAATGGACTCCTAAATCCGGTCCTTCTATGTTTAATAAGCATCATTTCATAGTTACTAATGTTCTTCCTTTAGTTATTCAAGAGACATATCCAACCCATTCCAACTAAGCAAACTCCTCTAAAAATAAGTCCATCCCCTCCTCCTCTCAATCCTTCTACAATTTTACCAATTCCAACTAAGCAAACTCCTCTAAAAATTAGTCCATCCATCCTCCTCTCAAGTCTTCCACGTAGTTACCAATTCCAAATAAGCAACCAATCTCTAAGAAAGACCAACAAAATTTGCATAAACTCTTTAAAATTCCTACTATCAACCTAAAATCCAACCTTGGTCCTACTCTTGCTCCTACCTACCATTGTGATGATAATATTTTTTATTATGAAACATTCTAAGCCCCATCACCATTGCAATGTCTTTCTTTCATTGTCACATAGATCTCCATCATCAACACACTTGGGGGCATCGTACTTCTCCCCCCCTTCTTTTTATTTACTCTTAAAGTGACTACTTCTACACTTCACACTCCATGCTTAATGTTTAAATATTTCCTATAAATCATACATCCCCTTTTATACACACATTGTATCATCATTACCCTATAACACACTCTAGTTCCATGGTTCATACTCGACTGCTGACGATATGATTATGAAATAAACCTCACATCATCTACATCTCATGCTTTATGCTTCATGGTACATATTTATAGCATCTACTCACACAATGCACTCATTTCCTGATGACGAAATCTTTTCTACGGTTCATTCTTGATTTTTTGAGGGATCTTTTATAAATGAACCTCATATCATGTATTTCCATTGTGGGGCACACTGATCCTATCACCTTCAACTCTACATTCCATACCATCACACTTATACATTCCATTTTCATATATTGGTTACATCTACTCTTGCTAAGATTATCCTATTTGCATGTTACACTTTTATATCCATACTAGATAGATTCTTAGTATGTCATTATCTTTCTATATATACACATGTGCATTCACTTGATCTTTTGAGGTGAATGTTGATCTCTTACAGGTTCTTACACATTGTAATGTTCTTGGAACTCTACCTTTTACACGTCCCACCAAGGCTCCCGAGGACATCTAATTTTTCTATCATATACTACACAGGTTCTATTACTACATTTCTAACAGGTGCTTCATGTGTAGAATTTACTTTGTAGGACTATATGCCACCATGGTTGTCGGATACATTTTCTTAGTATTACTTTCCATTTTATCTTATTTTTGCAGGCTATGCCCTATGTCTTGTGTGATCATTGTATGATTTTGGCCACTTCAACACTGATTGTCTAGTGACATTATGAGCGATATCCCATGTTTGAAACCCACTTTTTGTTGTCTATCTTTTTTACACACTTTCTTTATTACATTATTTTCTACTATATGATTTTCTTCCACTAACACATACTTCTAGCCTACTTTGTTTGTATGTGCCTTGGTTTCTACCATACACATCCTATACCCCTTGCAGGGATCTACTTCAAATCAGCATCCAGTCCTCTCCTTTGGGCCGCATGATCCTACATTTTTTGCATGCACCAAAAATGAGGGGGTCATACAATGGGTGAAAAAATCACTCCTACATTAGTATAGATCTCTGGAACAAAAAAATATAGTACAACCAAACACAAAAACAAAATTACAGATTGGATCAGAATCAAAATTTGGTCAGAATCATAAAGTAGATGCCAATGCCCATAATCAGACAGGAACGCCTGGGTGTTTGTGTCCTCCTCCAGGCACAAATGTAATGGGGAAGATATAGTCAAATTCTCAGCACATCACTATCTACAACAACTTACAAAGTATTTCTATAGTTACACGAAAATACCTATAGTTACAGAATGTATTTTATCTCCTACAAACAATTATTATTAGGAATTAATTAGAGAAAAAGGGAACAAATCAGAGACATACCATCTATAGTGGTGCTTATTGTAAACATGGATGGAAGCCTGAAAATTATATTAATCAGAATCAACCAATTTACAATAACATGACTACAATACTTATAGGTATTATATAGTCATGTACAGACAAAAGAAAGGTTGCACAGGTACAACCAAAATTACAATAGCTTCCATAATACATCTGGGAAGGAAAAAAATACAATCAAACAATTATATTGTTAAAACAATATAACAATATCCGTGATATTTTGAATAAAACAAATAATATGGTTAATAAAACCAAATAAAAACATTATTTAATTAATAACATTAATTAAATAATAAATTATATAATGCATAATTAATTAGGATAATAATAATATTTTATCCTAACATTCCCCCCCTTAATTTTGCATTACCTCAAGGGATGAGGAGAGGAACTCCCTGAACAACTCGAACTTGTCACGTGCAAGTGACTTCGTGAAGATATCTGCTCGTTGTTCAGCTGTTGGACAAAATTGAAGCTGGATGTTGTGCTTCAACACATGTTCGCGTATGAAATGAACCTGTACCTCAATGTGCTTTATTCTCTCGTGAAAAATTGGATTGCGAATAAGTTTGAGAACACCTTCATTGTCAACATACATGGTGGTCAATTTGTCCTATGGTATTCCAAGTCCTTCTAGTATGCGACGTAGCCAAATCGCTTCACAGACAACTTCTACTACAGAACGATACTCAGCTTCTATGGAAAAGTGAGAAACGAAGTGTTGTTTTTTGCTTCCCCATGATATTGGTCCAGATCCCATAAAGAATACAAATCCAGAAGTGGATTTTCTATCATCAATGTTACTTGCATGATCTAAATCTAAATATCCAGTCAAGAAGAAGTTCTTCTTCTTCTTGTATTCTAGACAGAGATCCACTTATCCTTTGAGATATCTCAAAATGCACCTTTCTACTTTCCAATGACAAAATTTGGGGTCCTGCATGAACCTGGATAGACAACTCACTGCAAAGCTGATATTTGTTATAGTGTAGGTCAGGTAAATGAGACTCCCGATCAGCTACTGATAGAGAGTGGCACTTACCTCAGGAGATGGATCTGAACGAGATAACTGTAATATGTTCTCCATAGGTGTAGCAATTGGTGTGCAATCCATCATCCTAAACTTCTCGATCATTGTCTTGGTATATTTCATCTGAGAAACAAAGATGTGATTCTTTTTTTGCCATACTTCCAATCCAAGATAATAATGCATTAGCCCGAGATCGGTCATGTCGAATGATCGATTAAGATCTTTCTTGGTTACATCGATCATCTTCACTGAAGTGTCAGTGATGACTAGATCATCAACATAAACAACAACAATCACAATCTCCCCCCATTGCTTTTTGAGGTAAATATTGGGATCATATGGATTTCTAACAAATCCATGTTGTACGAGATGCTAATCAATCTTGATGTACCATGCCCAAGGTGCCTGTTTTAGGCCATACAGATATTTCCTGAGTCTGCATACATTTGCTTCTTGACTAGGTATAACATATCCCTCAGGTTGAGTCATATAGACTTCTTCTTGTAAATCCCCATTTAGGAAGGCACTTTTTACGTCCATCTGGTGGATTTTCCACCCAAACTGTGTAGCTAGAGCAAAGATCATTCTGATTGTTTTGATCTTAGCTGTGGGAGTAAATGTATCCTCATAGTCAATGCCTTCTTTTTGTGCATACCCCTTTGCTACAAGTCTTGCTTTATACTTTTCCAATGTCCCATCTATTTTGTACTTTGTTTTAAATATCCATCTACATCCAATGGGTTTCTTCCCTGGTGGAAGATCGACAAGTTGCCAAGTGTTATTTTTCATCACAAGTTAATATTCAGAATCCATGGCATCTTTCCAAGATTTTGACTGTAGGGATTCCTAGACTGTTGAGGGCTCATCTGATTCAATAACTCTACTCATCAAGGCAAAGTTAACTTCTTCTCTTGCTTTACTGTGAGTCCATGGTCCAGGGGTGGATGTATCTGGTGGAGCATCCATTCTTGCATCTCGTAATGTACTTGTACACCATTTAGGCATACACTGAACTATTCCCATGGGTCATGGTTCTATCTGATCAACACCATCATCCCCATCATCACTTTCATCTTCAGAGGGAACATCAACTTCAATTTTTATAACTGGGAAAAATCTACTTCTTGCAAGTCCAGAGGAGGAGTCTCTGCTTCGTTCTTCTCAAAAAACACAACATCTCTGCTAGTGTAGACTTTTCTGGTCTTAGGATCCATCAATCTATACCCAAGAGTCTCTTCACTGTACCCAATGAAGATGAGTTTATGTGACTTCATGTCCAATTTCTTTCTATTCTATTTGGGTATGTGCATGCTTGCTTTGCACCTGAATACTCTGAGGTGTGCAATAGATGGTTTCCATTTTGACCATGCTTCTTGTGGTGTTACTCCATCAAGAGCAACATTGGGTGCTCTGTTCAACAAATACACTGTTGTCTTTGTTAATTCTACCTAGAATGTCTTTGCAAGTCTGGAATCATCGATCATGCATCACACCATTTCCATGATAGTATGATTTCTTCTCTCAACAACACCATTTTTCTGCGGTGTGTGTGGAGGAGGCATTTGTCGACAAATCCCGTGAGTTTGTAGGTAGTCTCTGAACTCATCACTGGTGAATTCCCCCCTCGATCTGAGTGGAGAATTGTGATGTGACGACCAGTATCGTTCTCAACTGCTACTTTGAACCTTTTGAAGGTTCTAAACACTTCACTTTTCTTGCAAAGACAGAAAATCCACATTTTTCTTGAATAGTCATCAACACAAAGCATGAAGTACTGGAACCCAGAATGACTTGGTTGCATCAGACCGCAAAGATCGGTATGAACCAGGTCAAGTTTTCCATGAGCTCGAAATGTACTCTTTTGGAACGAAGCTCTGTGTTGTTTTCCTGCTAGGCAGTGAGGACACTTGTCTGTATCCTTCTGAAGAGATGGTAGCCCATGTACCATATTACACCGATGAAGTGTTTCGAGATATTTGAAACTTACATGACCAAATATTTATGCCACAACTGTGCTGAGGTGGAGTTCTTAGCCACAAGTGCTTGATCGTCTCTGTGAACAAAATCAAGTTGGAACATGCGTCCCACATTGGAGGCTTTTGCAATTATTTTTGAGCCTCTTGATTTGTCTCGAATCAAACACATTTTCTTACCAGATTGACTATCAAAGTCAATTTTTAGGTTGTGATCTAGGAGTTGACTGACTGAAAGAAGATTCTTTGTCAACCCAGGGACATATAGGACATCTGATAGTCTGCATTTGTGTGAACCAAGGGGTAGAGAAATGTTCCCAATCCCTTGAACTGTATATGAAGAATCATCTCCCAACGAAACATGATTTTTTGATGGCGTGTCCCTCATTAAAATAAACTAGTCTCTGTGGCTGGTCATATGTCGAGTGGCCCCAAATCAACATACCAAACATCACTAGATGATGTGGATGGTTCACTTGATCGAGCAGTGAACAAGTAGTCTTCATTTTCTGACTGTTCTTGTTGCTCAACAATATTTCCTTGCTTGATGGGGTCTTATTTTCTAGTTCCCCTTTTTTTACCCTTAATTGTAGTTAGAATGTCCCTTGTTAGATATTTGTGGAGGTCCAGAGTTTTTTGATGAACCTTTCTTGTAAGTTTTATACCAACAATCTTGTAGGTTATGTCCTCTTTTACAGATTGGACATTGCTTCTTCTGTTGTCTATCCCCTTGATACTGATTTTGATTTTGGGACTTTTGATAGGAATTAGGTTTTCCTTTACCTTTTCCTTTCCATTTTTGATGTTAAGACAGTGTCTTCTCCTCTTCATCATCCTTATTGTGCATTGCTTCGTCTTGTTGCAGTAGGTTTACCAGCTTGTCAAAACTAACTGACGTATCTGACACGTTTAGTGTTGTGACAAAAATGTGGTAAGAAGAGGGGAGTGCTCTCAGAATAATGGGAATGAGAGCATCATCTGTGACAGCTTCTCCCAGGGCTAGAAGTGAAGCCCTCAATTTTGCAACTCTTCTTAGGAAAGCTTCTATTTTTTCATTTTGCTTGAACTTTAATATGTGTAACTTGTTAGAGTAGGTATTTACCTTAGCTCATGTTCACCTAGGTACTTTATTTACCTTTATTGTATTTATCCTCACCCACTTATGTGTGTGGATATTTATTTTATCTTATTTAGATATTAGGAGATATTATCTAGTTGTTAGGTATAGTTCTTTCCTTGATCCATGGTATTGACTAGTTCTTTCCTTGATCTATGGTATTGACTAGATCCTTGATGTCTAGTTCTCTCCTAAATCTATGGTTTTGACTAGTTCTTTGATGACTAGTTATTTCCTTGATTTATGGCTTGATCTACGACCTTGACTGGTTCTTAGATTGTTATTCCTTGCCTATTTAAGCAAGGCACATTCTCAATGTATTGCATTGAGTTCCATAATAATATATGATATTGTTGCTCATTTGTTTGCAAAGGTTTTATGTAAAGCTATTTTGGTGAATTGCTTTCATCTTATTGATCATGGTGTTTGATTAGCATCTGTGTTCTTGGCTTGGTACGATCTGGTTATCGTTCCTTTCATGGTATCAGAGCTGGAGATTGTTGTTGACATCCGTCTGTAAGTTTTATTTTGTAAATAAATCTTTGTATATTCATATATTTGGGATTTGGTCATATTTTGTTGCTACGTGCATTTTTATGCAAAACAGAGGCTTCCATTGGATCTGGAAGATGTGAAAACCCTAAGATTGACTGTAAACTCGGCCATTTCTAGAGGCAGTCAGTTTTTGTGTTTTTGTGGTTGCAGTGAAATATACAAGTTCACCTCGGGATTCACGCCACACGGTTAAGAAGCTGACGAAACGTATTTTTGGGTTTTTTAGATTATCACGAGATCTACATTAGGGAATTTTCTTGTTGATGCTATGACAAGATTTTATTGAGGTGCACAAGAATTTTATGGGGTCCATTGTCCAAAATAGGGGTAGCCCTTGGTCATATGGTATGGTCATATAAGGGCTTAAAACTTTTGATTCCTACTAGTAGGTGCTTAACTTCAGCCCCCTTTAATTTTATTTGTGTGGTGAAGGCAACAACAATTTATTTTGTTTTAGTGGCCACACAAAATAAATAACAGAGCAAAATATTAAAAAGCTTGTAACTTTTGATCGGTAACTCAGTTTTGAGTGCCATTTTTTGCAAAAGTGTTTGTTTTTTCATGCTCTTTCCATTGGAAATATTTATTTTGAGACTTGTACTATAATTATAAAGTGCCAAATATGGAGGAGTGTTGTAATCAATTGTGGACACAATTTTCGCTGAGCCCGACGTCCTAAAATTTTGGGAGTTGCAGTTTGTACCTATCATGGATTCTGAGAATGATATGCTTTTCTCTAAAGTATGTGGACTTCAAGAGGATATTGTAAAATTTGTGGAAGAAAATAGATCGCTCAAGAAGTGAAATTCTCTTCTACAATCACTCATTCACGATAAGGATACAATAATACACTCCCTGCAGAACAAACTTGCTAGCCTACAACATCACCATCATATTGTGGACAACCATATCCATGCTCCTAGTCCACTTGTAGTTGTTTCTCTTGTACCCACTGACATTGATCTACCAGTCTTTGAGCCTGAACCTGCTTTTGATGCTTCTAAACCTGTGAGGCTTGTTACTACATGCTCTTCCACATCTGTGCCTATTACAGTACCACATGTTGTGTATCCTACTTCTGCTCAGCTGCATGGATTTTTTAAGAAGCATACCACTGCATTCAGTTCTCACATGCTCCGTTCTATGGGTCTCACTAGCGGAGTCATTGGCAGACATTCACAGGGTATTGTTTCCTCTATTCCACATGTTAAGTGGAATTCTCATCATGACATTGGTTTTCGAGTAGATACTTCATTGGGATCACACATTGACAGAGCTCCTTTTTTTGTTCGCTCGACTCTTTCTGAGGATCATGAGCAACACATGAGTTCTACACCTTCACTCAGGCTTGAGAAACCTGAGATTTTAGCTGTCAAACATGATCAACCTGACACACATTCTGATGTTCTTTTGCATGCACCCATTGTGCATTTTACACCAAGTCATATGCAGACATCTTCTTCATCCATCCGTGTTGATTTGGGGTGGATATCTGATCACTCGTGGTGGCAACATAGGCATTCGTTGAGAGGACTCTACAGGCATGGCTCCTCCACCATTAGGCCTCTTGCTCCACTTTCTATACCTTATGCATTGTGATGCTTCTTATTTTGAGCATTTTTCTTTAGCAGGTGTAGTGTATCTCTCTTGTTTGTTGAGATATTTTGTATCTGTATTTTCGACACTTTTGGCATGTTGACAGTATCTCTTATGGGGGATCTATTCTGGTGCATTCCAGTGTTAGTTTGTCAGTGTTCGAGTAGTTGTTTTGACAACTCATATAGATTTGTAGCGTCACTCCACCCATTCAGCAGTATGGGAGGGTGTGGTGTTGATCCTACTTCTTCAGGTTTCGTGTCCTTGCCTTGTTACCTTGGCTTTTCTTGGATCGTGACACTCTAGATTTTGTGTCCTTGCCTTGTTGCTTTGGTTTTTGTTCTTGGATCGTGGCACACCTATTTGCAGCAGTTGATCGAATTATGTTTGGTGTTTTTTTTACACTTTCGACATCACTCCGTTGACAGTCTCCTTGTATGGAGCTATTCTGGTGAAACCCAGTGTCAGTTGTTTTTGAGTTTTGTGATCGAGCAGTGGATTCAGACCACAATGCACACCAAACTTCTTCAGCATTGTACAAGTTTTTTGAGCCGATCTTCTTGGGATGCCTTGGAGCGGGTCTTTACTCTCTTTACTTTGTTGTTACTGGTTTTGGGTACCTTGCGGTGTCCCTTTTTCCCAGTTATTGTACATGAGTACCTCATCAGGCCTAGTTGTCAGGACTCATACTGTGGACATGCCACATCTATTTTGGCCCCTAGCTTCACTTGAGGGGGGGTGTTAGAGTAGGTATTTACCTTAGCTCATGTTCACCTAGGTACTTTATTTACCTTTATTGTATTTATCCTCACCCACTTATGTGTGTGGATATTTCTTTTATCTTATTTAGATATTAGGAGATATTATCTAGTTGTTAGGTATAGTTCTTTCCTTGATCCATGGTATTGACTAGTTCTTTCCTTGATCTATGGTATTGACTAGATCCTTGATGTCTAGTTCTCTCCTAAATCTATGGTCTTGACTAGTTCTTTGATGACTAGTTATTTCCTTGATTTATGGCTTGATCTACGACCTTGACTGGTTCTTAGATTGTTATTCCTTGCCTATTTAAGCAAGGCCCATTCTCAATGTATTGCATTGAGTTCCATAATAATATATGATATTACTGCTCATTTGTTTGCAAAGGTTTTATGTAAAGCTATTCTGGCGAATTGCTTTCATCTTATTGATCGTGGTGTTTGATTAGCATCTGTGTTCTTGGCTTGGTACGATCTGGTTATTGTTCCTTTCATAACTGAATCTGCAAATTCAGTATAACATTCTTGTTCTTAGCCTCGTATACTATTTGAAACTTATCCCATGCTTCTTTGGCTAGTTTGGCATCTCGATTGGGGTTGCACATCATCAAACACTCCAAACAAGATGATGAGTTTGGCCTTCTGATCTGCTTTATCAAACTACCATTCTTATGTTGTATCAGTAGTTGATCTGGTCAGAGTACCATTCACAGCAAGCCAAATTTCTTCAAACTCAAGTTGTGTCTTAATTTTTGTCTTCCATGCAACATAGTTGTTTCCTCTGAGTAGTTGTGAATCCAGAAGAAAAAATTTGGGGGCATTGGTGCCCATTTTGCAGAGATCACTAACAGGGTTTGGCTCTTATCACTCCATGTATAAGGTCTCCCAATCTATATACTGTCAGTCTGATATACTAAACCTTTCTATATGTGCTCCCTTCCGATATACCCAGCAGTACGTGGAAGAATCTCACCCTTTCTATATACCCGGCGGTACGTGAAAGAGGCGTTAACGTACGTGAAAGAATTCAATACACAATACTAAGACAGTATTGAGAGGGGTCTGTGTGATTATTGACACCGGCTCAAAGAAATATCCTCATACACAAGCATAACCTCACTATATACTTGGACAGTTTCTCATTCCATATTTATGTCATGTAATCATTCATAGATGGATGGGATGGCTCATAGTGTGTGCACTGTGACCTTATTACTCCCCATCGATTTATAAGGACGATGCCCAGACGACATTGTTGCAGCAATATTAGGTGTTAAGTGCAGTAGTATTCATGATGGCTTTACCCGTAGGTGCTTCCCAGAGGCACCGTATATATCGAATGCTTCGAATGAGATCTAGGATCTCCTGAGTGTTACAGAACCAATTTTTACTGTTTTGTATTACAATTTTTCTGACAGTTTCTGAGTAGTTACAAAGTTTGTAGTTGACTATGATAACCTACAATTTAGTATAATATAATGTAGTATACAAATTACATTCAAAAATCTAAAAAATTGAATGGCACACAAAAAAAAATTGTTTTGCGGGCCTTGGTGGCCTCCAGAGCCTAGAATGACCGAAAATGCAATTTTTAGCTATCCTCCCTTTGGAAAACGTTGTCTAAAATGAAAAACCAGGTTGAATGGGAGAAAATTTTTTTACCCTAAATTAGGGATTTCCCTGCTAAATTTAGTTAGTTATGTACTAAATTTGAATTTTCTGCTAAATTTAGTGGTTCCACCAATTTTTCCACGAAATTCAAAATAGTAAGTTGAGGTGGGATTCGAACCTCACACCTCCCACTTCTAATTCATTTGGTCTATCCACCTTGGCACTAGTACACTTGTGATGTAAATTGAACAAATTTGTATTTAAACAAATGTAAAACCGATCTAACCATTTGAAATAAGCGATTTGAATGAAGCTCCACATGGCTTGCATGTGTGGAAGGTGAATTTAGGGTTTTTATTTAGCTTGAAAAATTGATATTGAATCCTTTTCTCTCTTTTCCTTCACTGTTTTCGATTGTATGAATTATTATCTATGTCGTTTATTCTTTCTCACCGTTGCTTGTTTTGTAATATTTGTGTGCCAGATTTATATGTAGGTTTTGCGTTGGAGACTATGCAATCCACATTTAATTTGTTGTGACTATGTTTGGAGGATGGTTTGAGATCTATTTGATGTGAAGAAACTGGTGGGAGCAGCTTGGGTTGGTCTTCAAACAGTGTGCAGGTGACTTGGTCCGTGTTGAACACAAGTAACACAGCTTTTTTTTAATTATTACCACCGTTTACTTGTTGCTCGTTGTGTATGCTTGTAGGTATTTTCTTCAATTTTATTTGATCACTTTGTGATTTTTGTGCAAGTCCGTGGCAAGGACAGAGGTTGTAGTGGAGCGGTTCATGGTGGATCTCCTTTAATCCTCTCTTCATTGAGTTGATAACCACCGTGCTTTGTTTGTTTGTGCAGGCCGATGGTTGCTTAGTGTGTGCAAGTCGCTATGTGGGCTTATATGGACAGTAGGGTCCAAATTATAGCCAAAACACCTTAGCTTGGTCCATGATAATCTCCAAATCACTCAATACAAAAAATACAGTCTACAAAGCTACCAAATGTAGCAATATATATATATATCTAAAAATATATTTTGAACAGCTTCTAAGATAGCAAATTTTCCTGGTGCAGAGGGCACCAAGGAAAAAAAAATTTGCTTTACATTTACCTGGAATTGATACAGGAGGTTATGGGATTGCAGGGAGATGTGGGAAGTTGCTGGAGGCAGCACTGGCTCTCTGACGAAGAATATTTCTTCTCCACGAATTCCTCTTCCTCTGTAACCTTGGCATGAGCTTTAATTCTCTCTGATACCAAATATAAACAGGGACAGAAGCCTGAAAATTATATTAATTAGAATCAACCAATTTACAATAGCAGGACTGTAATACTTATAGGTATTGTACAGTCATATGAAGACAAAAGAATGGTTGTACAGGTACAACCAAAATTACAATAGCTTCCATAATACATCCGGGAAGCTAGCTCCCAGCACAAAAATACAATCAAACAATTATATTGTTAAAACAATATAATAGCATCCGTGATGTTTTAAATAAAACAAATAATATGGTTAATAAAACCAAATAACAACATTATTTAAATAATAAATTATATAATGCATAATTAATTAGGATAATAATAATATTTTATCCTAACACTTATTGGGTAGAGTCATGGAAGGAGAGTAACACTATATCTCTCTCCCCACCACTTTCTCATTCGCATGAGATCGCCCAGAAAACTTACACTTGGCGTGAGATTGCCCAAAAAACTCACACTTGGCCTGAGATCACCTAAAAAATTGCTCTTTGCGTGTGATCACCCAAAAATTCTCTCTTCACAACATTTCCAACACATTTTTCTATCCTTTACACTCTTACACATCATGTGCACACTTTCCTTTTTACACATTTCTGCATACTTTTACATACTTATGCATACTTCATGAAGATTTTTCATATACAATAGACTTTGACTAATTTTCACTCTCTTTTTTTGCAGGTTTGTCCTTAATACACAACAAGGAGAAGCTTACTTCAACAAACACAGGTTCTAGCAACACATATTTACATGTACACTTCACCCCTAGGGTCACACTTACCTTCTCCAAGTCTCCACGCTTCATTTTACAATCTCTCCATGCTTCACTTATCCACTCGCCACACTATTCACCGCACACTCTACATGGATCATTAGGTACGCGTTGTCTATCTACTTTATGTTATCAAGTATTCACTCAACAACATAAAGTGGGGAAAATGTAGACACAAAATCACACACTTTGGTATCTTTCTAGGTTCTAAACATATGTTAGCATTTACATGATTCCTAAGCAAGACAACTAGTAATGTACACCCCTTATCCTATTTCTTTGTCATTTTCTCTTTTATTGGCTTCATACATCTATTACTCTTGTCGGCATTTGACTGTTTTATCTTTCTATGGTTTCAAAAACTAGCACCCAATTTAGACATTAGCGCCAGGCTCTCTTGTCCCTCTTTATCATTTTCCTACCCCTTTTGGGCCCCTTTTGCTTCTTAATTTCATTTAATTACATTGGGTTGGTCTTTCAATTCTTAATTACGGAATTCAAACAAGGGAATCATATAAATACATGGTTATGTTTTTAAAATGAGGGACCAAGCTCTAATGATGAAGATGACATTTAAAAATCAAGCATATATGTGATTATCAAGAGGTTTTAAACAAGAACTTATCACTATCTCTGCATAGGAGGATCATCTATAAGCATGTAATGGCTAAAACTAGTTAAAAACTGAGTTATTCTTACGCACATCACCCTGATCAATTCAATGGGCTGATTTGCATTCTTCCATAGGATTTTTCACACTTTATTTCACTCATGAAATTACTCTTTCAACCTTCATTTTTGTTTGCATTCATCTACCTTACTTGTTCTCCTTCTTGGTCTTGGTCTCCTTATACTAGCTTCTTGGCTCAAGATTGCAACTTCTAGTCTCTTATCTTATTGACTCCTCATAGTCCTTCATCCCTATTCATACACTTGGTCCATTGTTATAAGTACCAAATAAATGCATTCAAACACTCAATATTCCACCCTACTCTCCTCTTTATAAGGCTACCCCTATGAGTCTTAAAGAAATGTTTGTTACACCAAACATGGATAGGAGGATATAGAGCCACCTATAAAGTTGTGAAAGCTTCAGTAGTTCACCTTTGTCTATACCAACATGCTCCAAAAATAATAGTTCTCAACTCAACATACAACTCTCATTAACTCACCTTTTGTAATTTAGCTTTTAAACCCCTTAACTAGGTATCTTAAAGCTCTTGTCATGTGTATCTTTCTTCTCGGGGAGTTTTAATAAAAAGTGAGGGACTTGGTGGTGTAGGATTTTACCCACCTCGTGGCTTTACCTACACAGTCTAATTTAGCTTTCTTAGGTAATAATAGGTCATTAAAGGGAAATGTACTTTAAGTCATTTTTTATTTCTTCATTGAAAAGTTACCTTTTTGGGTGGCCTAATTTCTCACTATATAATGTACCTTCCTATGTAATTTTTTAGCTAATGAAGGCTAAACACTTAATGAAGAGTTATATTACTCGTGTACTTCTTCTTTTTGTATAAGTATTGTTTCTTCATCATTCAAGTATTTTTTAGATCTTATTGCTACATACAAGTTTATTCGTGTATTCGATCCTATCCAGTACCAGTCCATGATTGTGACCTGCTCCTATATGGTATTAGAGTAATTTTGGTAGTTGAATGCCATAACCTTTGTGTGAGATCTTGCATTCTATATTTTTCTATTTTTTCATTGATTTTGGTTTTAAGGGTTTGGTGGGGTTTCTAGAAAATCCGTGAAGATCTATTCCTCCAGAGTCTCTGCATGAAAAACAGATAGTGTCATTGACTTCAAAATTAGCAAATTCATGCAAGTTTGTGCTGTAATAGAAAATCCTTTCCAAGTTTTTCAAATAACTTAGTGGGTATTTGTTATTTAGTATGAAAAACTTAAATTTTTCTCATATATGAATATTTTAGGGTTTGTAAGATTTATCTTCAAATTTAGAAAATCTGTTTAAGTTTGGTCTCAAATAAAAAAATCCCTTCTACATTTTTTGAATAACTTAGTGGGTATTTTCTATTTTAAACGAAAAACTAACCATTTTTTCATATCTGGAGGTTCCTTGAATTTTTCTCATTTGCACATTGTGGGTTCTGACACTTGCTTTACACATTTCAGATTCTGACACCTTCTTTTCACATTTCAGATTCTGACACCTACTTTGCACATTTCAGATTCCAACACCTGCTTTGCACATTTCAGGTTTCGACACCTGCTTTACACCTTTCGGATTCCAACCCCTAATTTTCACCTTTTAGGTTCCAACCCCTTCTTTGCATCACCTAAACTCTGATTTGGCTAACTTTCAATTAGATGCTCCGTTTTATGTGCCATTTTTTTTAAGTGCATGTTTTTTTTCATGATCTTTATATTGGAGGTATCATCATTCTTTAAAAATTTGAAGCTCTATAAGTTTAGGGGGGTGTACTATGTGAGCCATTTTTACTCATGATTTCCTTTCTATCTTCTACATAATTTTTTGACATTGGATATCAGTTCTATGACACCACTCACACCATTTAACTATCTTGAATGGAAGAAAAAGAAAAAACTCATTTTGAGGGGTAAGAGTCTACATCAAACAAAAATGGGGATTGAAACAAAACCAACTTCATATTTAGACAAATTGAAATGGTTTAACTGTTGTGATGAAGCCTTTGGGTTACTATGTCTATTAATGTCTCCAGATCTTCTATGTCATGTTGATTCTATTAAATCTCCCAATGAAGTGTAGACCAAATTCGAAAGTCTCTTTAGGAAAATAGATGAAATGAGTACATGAACTGGAAAATTAACTCATTATCTTGAGCCCCACCAACTTTTACACACTCCAGGACTTCTTCACAAAGTTCAAATCAATAAGATTACAGCAAAAGGAATACAAAATCGATAAAAAATACTCTCACCTAATTCTATCCTCTCTAAATTGGGTTCGGATTACTCAGTTTTTGTCTCCACCTTCCATGCCACCAAGGATGCACTTGGAACATCATGGAAAATGCCTTCATTTGGTGTGTTTTTTGGTCAGATGACTAGGGAATAAGACAAGTTGATACAAATGGGAACTTTAAAGTCTTGCAAATCACATGCATTGATTACAGGAAATGTGAAACCTAAGGCTTCTAATAACAAGGAGAAGAAACAAGAGAAGAAGAATCAAGGAAAAAAAATTATAAAAAACCATCGCAACCAAAATCTTACATTGAATCCTCCTCCTCCAAAGCTAAACCTAAGAAGGAAAATTTAAAGTGTGTTTATTGCAAAAAACTTGGCCATGATGAACACAAATGTATGAAATAGTAGATTGACCACCTTACTCCTCTTTTTGAGAAAAAAAAACATAGGGTTACCTGAATCTATCTAACAAAATTCATCTAACCAAGAAACTTCTAAGGAAAAAGACAATAGTAAAGAGAAGAAGAAGGGAAACGTTTTAGTGGCAGTAACAGGTTTCACTTCATCTTAGGTCATTGATTCTAGTTCTTCACACCAAATGGGTTCCTCACAGGTTCAATTTTATTATGTGAAACCATGCAATATGTCTTCTATCACATTAGGTGATGACACCTCTGTAGCAGTTCCAAGGTGTGGATTAGTAGAAGTAGATGGCATAGCATCCAATAATGTTCTAAGTGTTCCAACAGTTTCCACCAATCTGTTATCACTATGCCATATCACTCACATTGGGAATGACATGAGATTCAAATTTAACCCAGATTTAATTATCATCACAGAGCTACATAGTGACACTACATTTGCAAAGGGAAGGGTAGACCACTAGGCACACTTGTATACCTTATCTCTTTTTTCTCCAAAATATTCTCCAACTTCCTTGTTGACTCATTTAGATGGGGTTAAAAAATTATGGCATAAGCGAGTTGGCCATCTAAAATTTTGCTACTTGGAAAAATTGAGTAAACACGGAATGGTCAAAGGATTTCATAAAGTTAGTTTCTCTAAAGGTCTCTATGAGGGTTGCACCCTTGGAAATTATCTAGAAGAGAGATTTGAAAAAGCTAAAGTTTGGAGAGATACATAGGTATTGGATTTGGTTCATAGTGATGTATCAGGAGCTTTTCCCAAACCTTCCTTCACTAGGACATGGTATATTCTCACTTTCATTGATGATTTTTCATAACATACTTGGTTCTATTTCCTTCGTCAGAAATCAGATGTTTATGACTTCTTTCAAGACTTCAAGGCCCTTGCAAAGAAAAAATCATGGAAATTCATCAAGATTATACGAATAGAAAATGGTAGAGAATATGTTAGTAACAAGTTTGAGCATTTCTTCACTATATAAGGGATTGATATACAAAAAACAATTACTAATATTCCTTCACATAATGGGGTTGCAGAACAAAAGAACTTTTTCAAAAAGAGATGGCTAACTTTATACTCTACTCCAAATATTTGGTATCTCAATACTAGGCATAAGCTATTAACTGTGCAAATTACATACAGAACCATGTCCCTCATAAATCTTTAAAGGGAGTCACTTCTTTTGAATATTCACATGGTAGAAAACTATCAATTAAGAACTTCATAGTCTTTTGATCTCCATGTTTGTCTCACATCCTCAAGAAGAAATTGAAGGCTATGGAACCTCATAGTTGACCGTGTATCTTTATGGGTTACCCCAATGGTGTTAAGGGGTATCATCTTCGTCATCCAACCACTCACGATTTATTCATCAAAAGGAGTGTCAAAATTTCAAGAAGGTACACCAGATTCCACACCCAACTCTTCTTCACTTCCATCAACATCACTTGGACTTTCTAAGGATGATTTGATAGTTCAAAGGAGCTTGAGTAAGTTCCTACGCTTATTCCTATTACCAAGGAATATTCTTCCTCTAGTTTTGACACTAAAGATAGTGATGGAGCTTTGTCTCCTTCCACATCTAGCCATGACGGGAATGATGATGAGCTTATTCCTAACACTCCTACCACTAGTCCTCATTGGACTAGACAATCTTTGGAGAGTGCAGGTACTCGGGTAGGGGATCCAACAAATGTCAAATGTATATGACCAGAGTTCAAGGATGGGCCTTATGCTTTCTTTTCCTTTGCCTCTAATCCAAAAACATTTAGAGAGACTTCTAGTAATCCTGAGTGGGACATTTCTATGTAGGATGAGTACAACTCCTTAATCAACAACCACACTTGGGATTTGACACCACTTCCTAAGGGAAGAAAGATGGTTTAATGTCGGTGGATATATCAGACCAAATATGCATCAGATGGGTCTGTTAACAAGTTTAAAGCATGATTAGTTGCAAAAGGTTTCTCTTAGGTTCCTGGAATTGACTGTTCTTAGACCTTTTCTCCTATTGTAAAAATTAACTCAAACAGACTTACTTTTTTAATTGTCAGTGCTAATCACTGGAATGTTCATCAGATAGATGTGAAGAGTTCCTTTCTTCACGGTGACCTAGAGGA
Organism: Taxus chinensis; assembly: GCA_019776745.2. NCBI lineage: Eukaryota > Viridiplantae > Streptophyta > Pinopsida > Cupressales > Taxaceae > Taxus > Taxus chinensis. Next base: position 43,014 of record JAHRHJ020003494.1, on the reverse strand, counting down.
GGAGATCTACATGGAACAACCACATGGTTTTGTTTAGGATTGTTCCTTGGTTTGTAGACGTAGGAAATCCTTATATGGTCTCAAAGAGGCCTTTTGGGCTTGGTATGCCAAAATGGATTCCTTTAATATTTCTGCAGGTTTCACCCAATTTCATTTAGATCCCAATGCATATCTTTTATGGCAAGATGATTCGCTTCTAGTTCTGGTTCTATATGTTGATGATCTTTTGATCACATGGAGCTCTTCATCGTCCATTGCAATGATGAAATAAGCCCTCCACAATAGATTTTGCATGAAAAACTTAGGTTTGTTGCACTACTTCCTTAGAATTCAAATATCACAGTCTGAATCAGGGATATTCATCGCACAAACTAAGTATACTCTTGATCTTCTCTCTTGGTTTCACATGGCTGATTGTAGGCCAAATCTAACTCCCTTATTATTTGGAGTCAAGCTTGAGGCTGATTTCACTTCATCATTGGTTGATGCTACTTTGTATAGACAACTTATAAGAAGTATCATTTATTTGACTCATACTCGACTTGGTATTTCATATTTTGTAGGCCTAGTCTTCAGGTTCATGTAAAATCCTCATGAGCTACACTGGAAAACATCTAAGAGAATTATCCACTACATTTAGGGTACACATAGATTTGGGATTCACAATGGAATTGATATTAACATTGACTGCATCCAGATAAACATTCAAATCAAAGCATTTTAAACTTGAACTTATCAGAGATAATAAACATGCATGAAACATAAATCCTCCATTCGACTCAGTCAAGTGGGCCCTTGCTCTTCCTTGGGATGGAAATACTCTTAACATCAAATGATGTTCAAAATGACATTGACTATATTAATTCAAATAATTTCAAAGACATATTTCAGCATGAGACTGAAAGTAAATACTAATTGAGATAAAACTATACTCTAAAACTACTATTATCAACTACTATGAAATTGTTCCCAAGAAGGTGTCTTTATAGACACAGTTAGTTACAAAATGTGCCAATATTATAAACACCAAATTCAACCAATGATGGCCTCATTAAAGCTCATGAAATCCTATGATATAGCTAAAAATAGGATTCATGTTTGTAGGCTTATTATTGAAGAATCCTCCATGATAACATTATGGCTAAAGACTCGGCCTCCTTGATTGCAACTCCCAAAATTTGTAGCAAATGCTCATTATTATGTTGCACATGTCACTAAATTTACTCACAGAGGCAATTAGTAGGAATTTCTATGGTCAACAGTTTGCATGAAACAAAAACAAGAGAAATGCATCAACCTCACTAGGATATTGGGTAAGTGCAACAAGTTGGGGGGCGAAAAAGTGGACATGAAAAGCTGAAATTCATGTACCGCAATCACAGTTTGAAAACCACGATTGTGGGTTGTTTTCTACAGGTTTGGGAATTTTTGAACCTCAAAACCACAATCACAGTCCTCTTAGACAAAAATAACAGACCCGCAACCCCTCATTTACCCCCATTTTCCCATGCGAACCATGATTTCTCCCCCATTATTGGTACTCGCGCTTTGAATACCCCCTATAAATTACTTTTCAAACTTCTGGATCGCAAAATTTTCAATGATGCCACCAATACAAAGAGGTAAGCCCTTGGTTTTGATTAAATTTCTTGCATTTTAGGTTTTATTTTGTGATTTTCATGGGGTTTTCAATTTTTGTTTATGTATACAATTTATTTATTTTGTCCATTTTTTGATAAGCTTGTTATCCATTGGTGCCACGAACACATAATCAAAATAATTTTTGGGACCGATGGTGGATGGATTTTGATTATCCACCATGCAACAACAATGAGGTTCCTCTCTATTTTTTAAAGAAATTGTATTGCGAGTTCATGCTTAATGAGGTTCCAAATTATTTTGAATTTTCTGAGTTTTACGGGCATGGAGGTGGCTCTGCATAGAGTAGACCAGGTGCATGCGTTGATCAACCTAGAATTCCCCATGCCCCAAAAGCCCCACTTCCTTCAGTTATCCCTCCTACAGTGAAGGAGGTTGTGGAGATTGACACACTACATGCATTGAGGGAGCTCATTGACACTATGACCCAGCATAGTGGCTAGATTACATCTAGTGATGTTGGTGGAGGTTCCAGTTCTAGAACACCACACCAGTGTGGATCATGTGGTGCCATATACACTGCAGGTGAGACATCATTTGCTAGATCACATGATTTATTTTCTCTAGATGAGATGATGGCAAATGTTTTTGGAATTGGTGCAAATGATCTTGGTCTTTCACAGGTAAATGTCAAATAAATATAATATATATACAATAGTTTATTTCATTTAATATTTTAATATATATGTATTTGATTACGCCATACATATATGTAAAAAATATTTTTTTTTTGATTTTAAATAGCAGGAGCCAATGAAGGACAAATCTTGTGTTGACATGTTAGCTATTGTAGTTGGGCATGTTACAAACGTAAGTTTCAAATTATATATAACATTTCAAAGTTCATTTGATTGCACGTTTATTATTAAATACACATTAATGTTCATGTAGAGTGTTTCACGTGTACATGTACATATTAATATGTTTTTCTTTTATACGTAGGAGCCTAGCGAGTCATCATCTGCTCTGGGCACTAAGGCTACTGGCACACCTCATGCGAATTTTACGTAGGTTAGTTTCTCTTTACACATTGTTTCTAATTGTGGAATTTTCTTGTAGTTTGTAATCCCATAACTCTAGCCAATACAATTTGATATTAACATTAAGCTCTTCTGATGCAAGGGTTAAGTAAACACACTCCTATATATACAAACTCTCCTTTTATCATGATCATGGACACTTACCTCTATATTAGACATGTTTCTAGAAAAATCCATTTCTCATGCTTTCTCCATCATCCCTTTCCTCTAAGGATCTCTTTTAGCTTCTTAGGATGTATGCATAACTGACCTTGCCAACATTATTAGTTTTATGCATTCTTTATTAACAGTCTTCTCTCTAAACAACAAAAAGATGACAATATGGGATAAGTTACATACACTTCTAAATATATTATGGGTCCCTTAGTTAATGTTTATCACCAATACTCCCTATGCAGTTCTATACACCCATTCTCATATTATATTTGTTATTCATCAAGTTTCTCTATATTTGCATTCTCATGTACAATGGATATAGCTTGGTGAGGCCTAGAACCAAGTTCTACATACCAAATACATCCACATCTTGAATGAATTACTTCTTGAATATTAATGTAGGGGTTACGCTTGAAATTGAGATTTAACTATTTTTCTTTAAAGGTTTACTATTCATAATGGTTGTTTCACTATATCAAAGATCTTAAACTTGCTCAAATGACCAACCTATACCTACCCCTTCCTAGAGGATATCCATTTTGAGTTTAAATATCACCATTTTTCTGCCCCAAACACCTTGAGGTCCACTGAGACCTAATACATGCTCATAACAACTAGAGGGACTGTATTAATATCAAATGATCAAGGGTGATCACTTTGTGATCATTGAGCCAATGTCTAATAGATGTACAAGTCTTCTACATTCACATTAAGGACTGTTTCCGGCTATAAATTCCACTTATGAGGTTCTTAGCAAACATACCTCTCTTCATAATGGATTCCTTCTTCATATGTAGTCACAAGACTTCCTCCACCTAGTTAAGGTGTTAAAGACATCAAATTTAAACCTTTAGACTCCCTGATGAATACTCAAGCAATGAACTTCAATTATGTATTCTTGTAATTCTACCCCTTGGTATCTCAAGCTTCTTAAATGCCCAATTCAAGGTCTTCAATGGAATTAGAAGGTTTGTAGGGCATACCAACTTTTCAACAGAACTTTCTCATCACGATTCAAGTGTCCATGATCCTTCATGTATTGTTCTATAGCTAAATTTTCCAACTCAACTTTCTAATAACCCTTTTTGTGACTTAATATTGTCCTGTATAGTCAAGTTTCATTCAATTGATGGAAATTTCTTTATTCCTACACCCCTAAGATCATTCATACTTGATATCACCTTCATACCTAGTCTAAGATCATGATTTATCAAATTATAGTGAGACGTCTGACTTTTACCTTCATTTTTGTACATTGTACTTTTACTAGGTTGCTTGAAATAACTGTTAGTGATAAGTTTCACTACACTGTATCAATCACTACAAAATCTCGGGGTCTTATAATTCATGCAAAAATAGAGATAATTTGAAATTTCTAGAAAGATTCACCCGTACAATCAAAAGTTACACAAATCCTTAGATAGAGCCCGAGAGCCTACAATTTTCTAAAAACAAAATATGTAATTTCAAGACACATAATAATTATGACTGTGATCTACATCACCTATATGACATTTCCATATTAACAGTCAAGACAGATTATGAAAATAAATAGGATTAATTATCCTTCTCTATTTTATCATAAGGTTTTTAGACTCTTGGTTCGGTCATACCCTTATAATCTTACACAACTCTCTGTTTAGGCCTTATTGCTACTAGTCCTCTTCTCATGCTAATACTCTTTACTAAAATTTTTAATTAATGTTGATCTACATGTTTTTTGTACAGATTATGACTACCAAAGAGACTCCTCCCTATATGCAAACTGTGGAGGTTATTGTGGATGTTTCCATAGCGTCTGCAGATCTAGTAACTCAGGTACAATTTTTTGAATTTGTTAAATTTTGGAAGAATGTTTTCTTAATACTAATCTACAATATCAAATTATACATGAAATATTTAATTTGAACTATTTATTTGTATGTAGCCTACCCCTCGTGGGTCTACCATTGACCTTGTAACGCGTCGACAATAAATTAATAGGGATTATGAGATTACAGTAAGATTTCGCATGCATTAAAAATTCTAAGTTTCTAAATTGTGAATGTATTTTTAAAATTTGGGTGTCAAAAACTTGATGTTCATGAATGTGCAAGATATGTTGCAAGCCAACTTAGAGATGCCTAGGACCACACAGATGAAATTTGTAGTGGCATCTCCCTCCACTACATCGACAAGTTGTGGACATGCTTCTTCTAATAGGGCGAGGAGAGGGAAGATTTTTGATGAGTAGATTCATAGGACCCATGTATAGATATATATGCCATCTGGTCCTAGTTCATGATTCTTCATAGTCCATGTATATAGCCTTATGCGACCGCATGTGGTCCTATATGTATGGCACACGTAATTCGATACATTATTCTCATATTTTCAGAGACACGTGGCACACTTAGTTTGATACATTATATCCATGTTGGTTTTCATAACCCTATTACTTTTATGTTTGACTTGATTTGATGGCCTCGATTATGTGACCATTATCCATATGATATATGATGTTATGTTATTCTTATGATATATGATATATGATGTTATGTTATATAATGGTTTTGAAGGTTCTTGGGTGTAAGATAATTTTTTGTTCAAGAGATTCAAGTGTGGAGTTATATAAAAAAAATTATTTTAAGCACATGGATAACACACTCCAAAGTGGGAAAAAATGTACACAATTAAAAATGGTCTTGAGGGATTTATTACAAGTCATTTTATATTTTTTTAGTTTACTTACAATTTATTTGTTATGTATTAGTCCAAATTAAGTGTTATTGATGTGTGTAAAAATAAGGTCCTAATTTGAATTCACTTGCTTAAAAAAATACATAAACATTGTAGTTTAGTTGGCACAAGATATGAAAAAAATATTCTTAACACTCTATTGTGTATTTAAATGCTTTAAAAAGAGATCAAACAATCATTAGAGTATTTACATGGTAATGAGTTTGCCTTGTTGCAATCTCATTGATGTGAGCTGAGTAGTGAGAAGTCATGCCCTGAGACATTGTGTGAGAGAACTACCACCACCAATGCATCTATTTGGGGGGTATATGCCTTTGGGTGCTATGGCAGGCTCTAGGAATGCCTGGTTCAGAGTCAAACCACCCGATCCGAAGCCACAAACCCCTTCCCTATTCATCCCAATTCACGTTTTCAGGGGAAACTTATGACGGTCACAACTTGGTGCGCGGTCATCCAAACTGAGAACCATCTAATCCAAACTCGAGTAAAGGATGCCTCTAATCACACCTAATAATTTATGGTTGTGGAATTCCTTAAGCCTTCGTGGCATAATTGTTTGCAAACTGCCTATTGTAGGCAGTCCTAGGAAATGAACAAAGTTGAGTAGTGAGAAGTCATGCCTCGAGACGTCATGGCACCAAACCAATGACACAAACATGTCTGTGTGGATAAGTAAAAACTAGAGGAGGTTTCGTTTCGGTGCGGGATAATTTCATTGCTTCTGGGCTACTTCATTAAGGCATAGTATCTTAAGAGCCCTGAGACCAAAAAATCGTATAAGTTCGACGGGTGATTACTCGGTCTCTTTGAAATCTATAGATGTCTTGTAAGTCCTACACCTCGATGTATAGACCCTGTAAAATATTTTTTCTCAGTTTTTTCCATCCTAATCGGTGCTCTCACTCCCTATTGTTTGCAAACGCGCCAAATAGTGCAATTTGAGCCAATGTAAGTTTATCAAATGATATGTTTTGAAAACGGTGGGTATTGGCACCAAAAATACCATGATAACATGTTTGGGTGGCCAATTAAACACTAGGGGAGGTTTCATTTTGGTGCGGGAAAATGTCGTTGCTTCCAGGGTACTTAGACAAAAGCCTAAGTCATGCATCAAAATTACTCCATGGGAAATACAAACTTAGACAATGGTAGATGTTATAATTATTATTGATCTCTTTGAAATATATGAGTGCTCAATAATATTCTATGTAATATATATATATATATATATATATGACTTTTTGTGTCTCAATGAATCACAATTCTATAGACAATTGAATTGAAATAAGAGCTTGTTAGCGTGCAAACTAACATCCAATAGTCAAAAAGAGAAAAAAAACGAAGGCAAATGAAACGTGTATATTATGACTTGGAAGGCTAAAAAAGCTAGTCCTACGAGTACAAGGGGTGCTATAGACATTGCGCCCATAAACTTAAACAACGAAAAAAGAAAAAAAAGAAAAAAAAAACATGAAAAATTAACAAATATATCAATGACAGTAAAAATAAACAAATTTATACGAAATATGCAAACATACTAAAATCATAAATTTTTTAATAATTGCTAATAAATAGAGACCATTTTTTAGGTGGCCCATTTTCAAAGTGGTTGGGCTTAGCACTTAATGGAAAGTGGTGAACAAAGAGAGTTTCCTACCCGTTGGACCTTATTAATAGTCTTGTCCTCATCATAGTCTATTGGTGTCATTAGGTAGTTCCTAAATAATACGAAGGTGGAATTTATAGGAACAAATTGATCTTCGGATTAGCACACAACATATTTAAGCTGCATTTAAAAGAATTAATGGACACAAATTTGACGGTGAGCGATGAAGTCATCTTTTATTAGGTGTAACATCAAGGTTACGTTTGAGGCTAACCTCTTTTAACACAGGAAAAACACAACTCGGACATTTCCCAGCTTTAAATGAAAACTTAATTAGCCGCATAACGACAATGAAGATTTGTTACGAAATCTGTAGACGTCAACCGGGGCCCCGATTCCATCAGCCTCAACCTACGCTATAAATATTAATCCCCAAAATGAGAAATACCACCAGTCCTGCATGTGACCATAATTGTAGAGAGGAAAGATAGAGTCATACCAATCATATCGTCTGTTCCCCTCGTTAACATCAAGATGCCTGAGGGAAAGATGAACATGGAGGACGTAGAGGCATTCAGAAAGGCGCAGAGAGCCGACGGCCCTGCCGCCGTCCTCGCCATCGGCACCGCCACTCCCCCCAACTCCATCGAACAGAGTTCATACCCTGATTATTATTTCAGAATCACCAACAGCGAACACAAGGCGGAGCTCAAGGAGAAGTTCAAGCGCATGTGTAAGTCGGAAGATCTCTTTATTCTACCGTAATAATTATTTGAATGCATATGGGGTGTGTGTTTTAATGGCGGTTAGTTAAAATATATGTTGCAGGCGAGAAGTCGATGGTAAGGAAGAGGTACGTGTATTTGACGGAGGAGATATTGAAGGAGAACCCGAACGTGTGCGCGTACATGGCACCCTCGTTCGACGCTCGGCAGGACATGGTGGTGATGGAAGTGCCGAAGCTGGGGAAGGAAGCGGCTTCAAAGGCCATAAAAGAATGGGGTCAGGCCAAGTCGAAGATCACACACCTCGTCTTCTGCACCACCAGCGGCATCGACATGCCCGGCGCAGACTACCAACTCACTAAATTACTGGGACTCCGCCCTTCCGTGAAGAGAGTGATGATGTATCAACAGGGCTGCTTCGCGGGCGGCACAGTTCTCCGCGTCGCCAAAGACCTCGCAGAGAACAACCCGCGGAGCAAGAGTCCTGGTCGTCTGCAGCGAGATCTCCTCCGTCGCTTTCCGCGGCCCCTCCGACACCCACCTCGACGGTCTCATCGGCCAGGCTCTCTTCGGCGACGGCGCCGCTGCCGTCATCGTCGGAGCGGATCCCATTCCTGAGGTGGAGAAGCCCTTTTTTCCAACTCCTCTTTACTGCTCAGACCATCCTTCCCGACAGCGAGGGCGCCATTGGCGGGCACCTCAGAGAGGTTGGTCTCACCTTCCATCTTCTCAAAGACGTGCCCGGGTTGATCTCGAAGAACATCGAAAAGGCGCTTGTGGAGGCCTTCCAGCAGTTCAACATCTCCGACTGGAACGAGCTCTTCTGGATCACCCACCCGGGAGGCCCTGCAATTCTTGACCAGGTGGAGTCCAAACTCCAACTGGACCCGAAGAAGATGAGGGCCTCCAGACACATTCTGAGCGGGTATGGAAACATGTCGAGCGCCTGTGTGCTCTTCATTTTGGACGAGATGAGGAAATCTTCCGCGGAAAAGGGATTCGCGACCACGGGAGAAGGACTGGACATGGGCGTTCTGTTTGGATTCGGCCCGGGGCTCACAGTGGAGACCGTGGTTCTCAAGAGCGTTCCGCTGCAATAATTTAAATTAGATTACCAGGCGCTATAAATAATGGTCTATATTTGTGTGGCGTAAGCATGTCAGTGTTCGGAGGAATCATTCTATCCAGATGATCAATGCTTTTATTGTCATTAAAGATAATTACGATGATAGGTATTTTAAATAGTAGTAAGGGATGTGTTTTAATGTTTGTGAACTTGTAAAATTTATATTTACGAATTAAATTTAATATCTATTTGATAATCATTTGATTTTTTTTTTTTAAAATAGTTTAGAAATCAATCAAAAATATTAATATTTAAATTATAGGGTAGAGCTTGGGGGGGCCTTTTCAATTTAAAAAGATTTTTTTTCTCATCAATAAATAGGAAAAATGAAGAGAATGTAATGAAATTATTCATCAGTGGTTTATAGTTGTAAACTCTTGGTTCTTTTTGTTTGTTACTTGTCGGTCTTGATGTTTTTTGGGGTTAAGATGTTTTAACTCATTTTGTGGCCATGTTTCTCTTTTTGGTTCAATACTACTCTATTCACAATGTATCTGATGTTGTAAGGCTTCTGGGAGCCATAATCCCTATTTTTCTTACCTTATCTAATAAAAAGTTCATCAATGGTATAAATGTAGAATCCAAAATAAGAGCCTTATGACTAACATTAATCAACATTTTTCAAATAAATTTATTTAAGATACTTGTATTGATTGTTAGTTACTCTGTTTTCTAACTAAAACAGATCAATAATAGATTATTACATAGAATATTGTTAGAATATTATTGAGCACTCATATATTTCAAAGAGATCAATAATAATTATAACATCTACCATTGTCTAAGTTTGTATTTCCCATGGAGTAATTTTGATGCATGACTTAGGGTTTTATTGATCAATAATAATCCATGAAATTCATCAAATATATGAGAATTCAAGGGCATATTAGAATAAACAAAATAGAGGAAATTTGATGAGTGGTAATCATATGCATTGTTACCCCTAATAGAAAAATTGTCTATTTGAACAAGGTGAACCACATGGTCACTCCATAGCGTAACCATATGGAGATGATTGTTGACATGGTCACTCCATTTGGTGATCATGGGGAGATCATTAATGATCATAACCATATGGTTGTTGACATTGTTAGTACTCCCCAAGATGACCATAAGGAAATGATTTTCGACATGGTCACTCTAGAAGGTAATCATAAGAAAATGATTATCACCACGGTCACTTACAAGGGTCGCGATAAGAAAATGATATTCAAAACGGTCACTTCCTAGGGAAACAAGAAGAAAATGATTAAAGGTATGGTCATCCCCCAAGGTGACTATAAGCAACATATCTTCATTATGACCATTCTCCATGGTAATCACAAGACATGGTAACTCCCTAGGGTGACCAAGTGTTAACGAGTCAAACAAAGTAACAAAAATAAGTGATTAATCATCTCATCATATAGTTTTTCAAGAACCTCGGATATTCTAACAAACATCTCTAAAAATGCATAAGAAGAGCCATGTATTAAGGAATTTTGATACATCAATATGGATCAAATATCAATAGAGTATTACACTGAATTGATGATTCTATGAGTGGGTAAAAATCAGTGGTTAGTTGTTCATAGCTCAAACTTATTTATATGATCAATATAATCGAGTCCATGCAACATTAGGAAGATAAGAGACATCACAAATTGTGATATGTATGATCTTTGTACACTACCCCATTATTCATTAAAAGGATAGGAAGATGTGTATGATTGCAACTTCCAACTAGTTTTACCACACTCAATTTTATAGGTTATAACTCCTTTTGTTGTGTGGTTTGTTTCCATTTCGTTCCAATTTTTAATGAATTTTCAGGTAGTTTATTTATTCTAATGTACATTCTACTACCTTATCACACTAAAAAAAAACCACAACCATTTAAAATATTCAAGTAACTGTTACATGGGTAGAAATAATATACATTAAATCTCCAACAAGGAAATCTCTTGGGGAAATTACATATTAATTGGTGTCAGTGAGTTAAGTTCCTTGTGGTTCTTCGATATTTTTATTAACAAAATATTTTTTATGTAGAATATTATATGAAAAAATCTTTGAAAAAATGCTACAAGAATTTATTTTTGAATAGAACATCCACGACCATATCCTTGAGGATAAGACTCAAGGAGCTCCAAACTTTCCATATGCATGTACAAGTGGATAATAAAGATCAAGGATGGTGATGTAGTAATTGGATATGGAGAAGGAGATCTTTCAAGTTACATGGGTAATCATGGAGAGATCTTCATCTGGATTATACAATAATTAGAACAAGATATAATGGATAAAAGATATTTCTAAGGCTCGAACATGATGTTGAATGAGTAGAAAGGATAGATGATTCAACCAAGAAAATTGAACCAACCCAATGTTACAAAGGTGTGCATGGTGAGAAATCCATTACATATTTCTTCCAATGTTACATTTAATGAATCCATTTTTAATCTTTACAAGCATGTTAGAAGTATCGACTTTGAGAAATTTATGAATATGGGTTAGATGGAAAGGGGCCTAAAAATGACAAATAAGGAGTCATCAATCCCATTATGGTTGAGAAAAGACCTCAATATGTAGGCCTTGGATATGGTTTAAGTAAATGGATATTGGAGAGTTCTATAACATTTCTCAATGAAATTATATTCCATGAAGCAATATTCCACATCATTTACATACCAAGAGCATCCAAAATAAGCTTAAAATGTTTCAAATATCATTATATGTAAAACATCAAGAGTCTAGATGAATAAATAAGTAACCAAAGCATAGACAATAATTAAAAAATAGAAGAGGAAGCATGAGTCTCCCTCAAGAGGAAAATGAAGTTCTTCTAAAGAGAGTGCAACCTTTAACACATGAAAAAATATGGAAGAACATTTGTATCGTATTCATGTGACAAAAATGAATTTAGGAAATGGGGATATTACACTTCACCAAAATTGCCACTTGAAATTTCAACAAGGGGAGGAAACAATCATGGAGTGAACCTAAGAATGTATTTTAAAGAGAAGTATTACATATTTTGTTCCAATTGTAAGATATAAGGTCATGTAACACAAAAATGTTGGCATATTTTTCTTTTCACTTATTTTTTATGAGTAAATATACTACTATCGAGGAGCCAAAGCTAAAGGGGGTGCATCTTGGTTCACAAATTTTTTTACATCAACCAAAAATATACTATTATATTTTTCCTATTTAACGTCACATTTCAATGTCATAAAATCATGATAATAACACTAATTCATGGAAATAAAAAAATAATCTGAGCAACGTCACAAAATGTTTTATGGATCATGATGTTATGAGACAATTTAAGCAAAAATTCAAGTACATAATAGGACAAAATCTCTAACACACATTGCAGTCAAAACTACCTTTTGAATTTATTTTTTTGTTTTTGTTTTTTGTGGTAATATTTTGAATAAATATCGAGATGTTATTTCCATCAAAATTTTTAAAAATAGTAAATTTCAAATTAAATTATACAAAAGTTACAAAATTTAAATTATGAAATTAATGTATTGTGTAAATTAATTAGATATTAATTACATATTTAAAATACCATTAAATTGATTGTCTTAATTTGTAATGTTTTATAATTATAATTGTATCAAAAATCATTATTATTGATAATTAATGTATTATAAAACAAATTATACAAAAAATATTTATCTAAGATATTTTAAAAAAATTTAAACTTATAATTGTGCTCATTATATATAAACAATATAGCTACACAATAAAATTATCAAATTACATTAATTGTTTATACAAATTTTTAGGGAATAAATCCCCGGCTTGACATATTTTTTAAAATGACTAATATATTAATTGCTCCTCACCATCCTCGTGATAATCATCATCCTCACCCCCCTCACTGCCATCCCTACTATCATCATTGCCAAAACATAATTTATTTTATAAAGTAGGATGTCTTCATTTGGATCAAATAATTAATTTAAAATATATCTTTTAAATAATATATGTATGATGAGGTCTTCGAGGGGTGCCTAATGTTCCCTATATAGAGAAAAAACATTTAAACATTTGAGTCATTATGTGAATAAATAGTACCTTATAATTTTAATTCCTAAATCCATTATATTAAATATCACAATAACAATATAATCTTGGAAATCTAACTTAATACCTACTAAATTTGGAAACTAATATTAGGTAATATATACTTGGGTGGCTTACTCGACTTCAATGTATCACATAAGTGTTCCCCGACCTTTCTTAATATCAAAACTAGGTTAATCCAATCAAGATATATTATATTTAAAAATGTGTATGAAGAAATAAAAAAGTAAATACATAAATACATGTACTCAATCTTAAATCATGTCATGAGTTACATTTAGATCAACACAACTTCTGAAAGTAGAATATAAAGAAATTAGGTTATGGTTTAGAAAGAATGAAACATTTTGTGAGGTCTAGAGATGTGAAAGTGATTTGAAACTGAGTAGGTGAGACATGAAAAATGTTATAAACATCTTTGTAATTTTTTTAGATTTAAAAGTGTGTTATGGATAGAATCACCTATACGAGAAAGGATTTCTTGGTAATTTCATCATATGGAAATTGTTTTTTCCTTTACTTTTATGGCTTTTAACTAAAATCTAGCTCATTGTGATCTTTTGTCTCCATATTTGGGACATATGACTAGATTTATATGTTCACACATTTATAGGTACAAATGGTTTTTCCTTTATGTTAAAACCATCACTTCTCAATTTTTGACATATAAAAAATATTAGTCTAATGAGTTGGAATGACCTCATTAATCCACATGAGGAATAAGTATTTCCTAATTACCAATACCTCTTAAAGGCATTAGGATCATAATGATCTCCATCTCAATGGATTTGTGTGAATGAGCATAAATAATGTAAATTGGTAATCCTTATTAAGGCATTTAACCCTTGTTATGCCCAATGAAATTTGGCTTCAATTTTGGTGCATGAGAGTGATTTAGGGTATTAAATGATAATTTATTTAGACTTGTAGATTGGTGTAATATGCTCTAAATAATTGGTGCTTCAATGATTAGGTCCTAAATTCATTTTTAGAGTGTGATTGATAATGAAATGCACTATATTCCCCTATTAGGTTACGATGCATGTGTTTATATAGGAGAATTGTGTGAATTAAGTTAGCTTGTGTATTTGAAGATCTTGTACTCAGATGGTGATCCCCTGGAAAGTCTAAGTGTGGAGACATAATAAAGGCTTGAGGTGAATAGATGAGAGTGAAGTTTTTTGGGAATGATGCCAATTTTGGCATTTAAAATTATGCTAAATTTAGATCATTTATATTTTTAGATATACCTTGAAAATAAAATTTTAGGATGTATTACGACTTATTTATTTTATTCATGTGTTTATTTATTCAAGTATGGCCAAATATTTGATTTTTAGTGATGTCCTAAAAATAACTGAAAAGGCTAAAAATAGATTGTCAACTGTCAATTTCCATATAAGTAAAAATTCTTGTATATTCATTCCTAAAGAGGTAGGAGACAATTTATAAGTTAAGATAACTTAAAGTATGTTAATTTAATGACCTTAAGGCTTAGCTATATTTTAGGGACCTTGGGGTGAATTCTATAGGAGGAACCTATAATTGGGCTTTGAATGCATGCCTAGTTTGCATAATTCTATTCTAGGAAAATATTCTTGTATGTTGACTTTGTCCATGCATTACATGAGTCTATTTTTAAATTAATTGGAAGACTAAAATTAAATTAGGAGTGTTTTCATATTATTATTGGTTTTACTTTGATGTTAACTTGCTTTGCAAGTTGAGTTGTAATTCTTAATTTTAGTTTTTTATGTTAATAAAAGCATGGCCAAAAGGAAGGAACCATAGTTCTCCATTATTTCAATTTGTGCAAGTATTTTTTACTATTTTTTATCGCAAGTATTCATATTTAACAACCATAAATTTTACAAATCTTATTTTGAATTTTAGTGGTGCATATAGTGCACAGTTTGATCATCAAGTACAAAAACAATTATACTAGCTTAATCACTAGTTCTTCTGGGCCTTGTTTAGATGATATATAGATATTATTTATGGGTTCTTTCAGAGGTTTATCAACACTTAAATTTTTTGATTTTTTTCTCCTTCCATATTCATTCCAACCTTTTCATTTGGTATCAGAGATAAATTTTGCAAGCAATGAATTCCATCAATTTTGCTTCTATGAATATCCCTATTTTCAAAGGACATAATTTTGAGTATTTGAGGGATCAATTGAAGAGAATTCCTGTATGTAAGGGAGTTTATGAAAATATTTTAAATTACCATCAACCACCTACTGATTTTAATGTTCTCTCTCAAGATCAAAAGAGAGTGAAAAAGGATGAAGAGAAGGAATATGCTCAAGCTTTCTTGTACCTTCATAGTACTATAGATCCTAGCATCTACCCAAGAATTGTTGGCTGTAAAAAATTTCTTGAAGCATGGAATAACTTAAAGACTTCATATCACGGGTTTATTAAGGGGAGAGAAGTAAAAATCCAAGCCCTCAAAATAAAATTTGAAATTTTGAGAATGTCAGAAAGTGAAGGTGTAGGAAATTTTTGCATAACGTAAATGATATGGTTCATAGAATGAGAGTTTATGAAGAAACCATTGAAAATGCAATGATTGTTAGAAAACAATTGAGAGCTTTGACACCAAGATGGATGCATATCATGATCACACTTGAAGAGTAAGGAAATGAGCACTAAAAGTGTTAATGAATTAGTAGGTTCTCTTTTGTACCATGAGAATAAGATGAATATATTTATAGAAAATCTAGAACATGTACTTGAAACCAAGGCTATAATTTCAAATATGAGGTAAAAAGAAACTAAACAACAGTCAGAAAATTTGAATAATTCTAATTAAAATGGAAAAGAGCAAGAACATTTAATAGTGAAGAGTAAGAAATCGTTTATTTGTCATTATTATAACAAATGTGGACACTTTATAAAAGATTACAAGAAATTGGCAATAAAGAATCAAGCTAATCAAGAGGGTGAGAATAATGAACTCCAAGATGAAAAAAATGAAATGAAATATGACTCGACTTATTGTATTTCATAGGGAGTTATTACCTATAAGAAAACGGAGAGTAAACAAACCTTTGAATTTAATCCATTCAAATTTGTGTGGACCAATGTCTTGTAGAAGTATTGGTAAGAATTTATATTTCATTTCTTTCATTAATGATGTTACAAGGTTTTATGTGGGTTTTTATGTTAAAAGAGAAGAGCGGAATTTTTTCAGTTTTTAGAAATTTAAAAGATTTTATTGAAGATTAAAGTGGTCATTCCATCAAAACCCTAAGTGTTGAAGGAAAAAACACTGAGAGAGGGGTGTGAATCAGTGTTCGATAAAAATTTCCATCCAATTATACAATTTCAACCATTAACCATTCAATTAACCATTAAGCATACATCCACAAGAATATAAGCATACAAGAGAAAATGAGAGTGCAACAACACAAGAACACCATATGTAAGTGGGAAATCCTCAAGGGAAAGAAACCCAATTGAAAGACAAATTTATTAGAGCTATGAATCAAAATTAATTGAGTACCAACTCAATAAGGGGCATAAACCCCAAGGTTTAGTGAGAAACCAACCCCACAAGGAGCATCAACCCATGATTTTAGTCAAGCACAAACCCTACAAGGAGGAACTAAACCCCAAGATGACTCAACACCAACCAAATCCACCTAATATGTTTGTCACCACTGATTTGTTTTTGTAACAACTGAAGATGACACAATGAAGCTCACTCTCTCCTCTATCTTCTAAAACACTCCTTCCTTGCACATTGATTTATTAAAAATATAATTGCATAGTAACTATTGTAATGTATGATATTCAAATGTGAAGATATAGTAAAGACGCAAGTAGTAAAGTATATAGATTATGAAACCCTAAGAAATATGAAGAGGTAAGAGGATTGAGTTGATTTTCTGAATGGATAGGAAGTGATATGAGTAGGTGTGATAGCTAAATTGATTGTAAACAGAGTCATCACTGGTTACTATAAATTTTGAAGCTCACAGATAATGTCAGACACGGGCGCTTGTAGCTGAAAAGGGGTGCTTGGGTGTTAGAGTATGGATCTGGTTACCTTTGACTACACATGTGCTCAAAATCTAATTTCTACTGTGTCGTTAGGGTTTCATTATTATTCTCTATTTTTCGCCTGATAGTTTCTCTTTGATTTCCAAATGTACCTGTAACCTATAAGATAGAAGTTCACCTGAAAAATCCCATAAACCACATCAAAGCTAAAAAGGAAAAGGCAGAATGGGGAGTCAGACTGACCCCGACGGTCACATAAAGAGTGAACTTACTACTGAACATTGTACCACATCTTAGAATCCATGTAGTTCTTGTGAGTGTGTGTAGGAATTGTACCCTAGGATGCCCTTGTGCAAGATGTACTAGATAGCAAGCTAGACCTGCTTAATGATGTAAATGTGTGGATGGAATATAGTAAACTTCCCCTTCCTATCTTGTGTAGGTAGAGTATACAACCCTTTTCCCTTGAATGGATTCTAGATGAATGCTTTGGAGTGCTTTAGGTGCCTTTTGGATGCAATATTAGGTGATAATAGTAATGATTAGATGACGTGGGATCATCCTATAAATAATTCATAAGGACAATATTTTCTTGTCAAGTGTGTTAGTAGTGTGGTATAGGTCATTAGGAGTGGTTTAGTTGTCTAAGTTGGTGTCTAGATATTTCAAGTTTAAAATGTGGAATTTTACCTCTAAAATGCTAGATTCAAATTTGTGAGGTCAACTTTAGTGTGATTTATGGATTTGAGTGTGCATTTTGAGCTCATAATATTTGAACAGGGTCATATGTGTAAATTAGACCTTCTAGAGTATTAAGTCCTAAGAGAGCTACTCCATGCTCATGTAAGGAATCCTAGGTAAGGATAACTTTGAAAAAATGAACTTTCATTATTAAGTATGTTTTAACTGATCTGACAGACTGAAGTATCTTGAGCTCATGATGATAGAAGGGTATTAATCAAGCTCATATAACTGATGATGGCATTCTCGTTCAAATGGAAATCAAGAAAAAGATTCAAGGAAGGAAAATATAGTGTTTTGTTTATGAATTTGTAACTTGTAACTTTGTGAATACCTTTGTGATTGTTGAATGTCCATGGAGTTCTCAGGCATGTTTGATAGGAAGCTATAGCTGGTCTATGCAGAGCATTTGTAGCAAGTTTTGTGTGAATAACATTGTGTGTGTAGACTAGTGTATGTGAGAAAAAACTGTGAAGTTTGATCAAATTATGAGAAGGTATGTTTGTGCATTTTGAGTGATTCATGCATGTGAGTTATCTATTCATCTGAAAGTGTGCAATTAAGCTAAAGTAAGAACTCTGTAAGGTGTAATACATGTTGAACAACTATAACCATGGAAACTGTGATATATACTATGACT
Organism: Taxus chinensis; assembly: GCA_019776745.2. NCBI lineage: Eukaryota > Viridiplantae > Streptophyta > Pinopsida > Cupressales > Taxaceae > Taxus > Taxus chinensis. Next base: position 24,492 of record JAHRHJ020003494.1, on the reverse strand, counting down.
CTAATTTCCCTTATAGAATCATATTGAGGAGTTAATATGTGTTATCATGTGTAGGAGGGCCTACATAATCATTCCTTTAAGATTTGGTAGATGTATCACATGGAAAATTTCTTTCTTGTTGGGATAGGTGAGGTGTGCCTTAGTTGTAACTATGAGTTTGTTTGGAGGAGTGCCTAGTTTTTACTAAAGATCTCAGGGGTGGATAACTAGTACATTGTGTGGCCATTGTGCTAAGAGAAAATAACAAATCCATGCATGCATGATAGAAATAAAATGCACACTCTTAGTTACCTCGACAATGAACTGTGTGATGCTCAGGGTAGATTAAGGAAGGAAACTAGAAAATGCCTCGTGGATTTGAGGAGTTTATAACCTTACTGGTAATAAGATCTTGTGCATTATGCTAATATAGACACCCATTGATGAGTGCATTATTTGACTTATTATATCATCTATGTGGCTATTGATTTGCTCTTAAACATTTTAATTAGTGCACGAGGGATGTCTTGTATAGCTATAGGGTGAGTGCACCAAGCTGGGTGACCAAAAAGGGGTCATAAGTAGACGTCATATTGCAAAAAAAATGAGATCTCAATTTGTAGGGATTATTAACAATACGTGCACTCAAAAATAGAAAAAGTTAAATGAATATGAATGGTAGCATCTGAAATCTACTTTCTAAACTACCTTTTTTTTTAAATGGACAAGTTTAGCTATATTAAACACTCAAAATTATATGACTTGGTTTTTTTTTTAAAACCTATAAGATTGTAGTCTGTTTCCCGTAATTTGGATGACCAAAACTTGTTATTTTTTTTCCTTTGGTGAAAAGTTAGATGTCACTGTCTATCTTGGGATGGATTTTATTTTGTATTTTTTAGCAATTTTTTTTTTTATGATTTTTTTTGTGAAAGTGGTCTAATTTTTTTTTAAAAAACGGAGCACTTTTAGTTTGCCCACCATAACTATATAAAAAAATATCAAAATCAAATAAACAAATTTTAACGTGTATAGAATTTCAGCTATGCTTGGGACTGATATAGGTTTTATCACATTTTGATAAGCGAAACAAAAGTTGTACAGTCTTAAATGTAGACATGAACATTCACGGGAAAACATGTCTTACAGACCTATTGTTAGTAAAAAATTATAAAATGATATTTATCTTACTCTATTCACTTTAAAATCAATATTCCTACAAAGCTAAAAGTCTCCCCTACGCGATGGTACCATGTTGTGAGATGTTTTGAATTTTTCAGCATGGTTCAAGTCCACAGAAGAGAAAATTTGAAGTTTTTGACCTTTCACATTTCATAATGACCTCCCATAGCTTTGGTTGGGGAAAAAAAGATTTCCTAAGCCTTGAGGGTCAAATTTGATCATACTGATAGAACCATGATCATGCTTTATAAACTGTGATTGCGGTATTTAATATTAGAACCGCAGTCATGCTTTATAAACCATGACCACACTTTATAAAGCACGATCGAGGTTTAAAAAGTATGATCATGGTTATTAAATCATATTTACACGTATCCCAACATTTGAATTACCATGTGATTTATACTGTTTGGCCTTACTATATAAATTAATACGAAATTCTATCACTTTCTACACATTTTTCTTATCACTAGAAGAAAAAGATCATGGGAAACAAAAAATAAAGTCAAAAAAGGAAGTCAATAGGTAAAAAAACACTAGACAAATTATAGGAAAAAAAAATTGAAAATGTTGAGCTAATGTGGAATGTTTATGAATCAAGAATAGGATCATCTTCAACCCCTACTATTGTAAGAAATAAAGAACCACGTAATGTTTCTACTGTCAATATTGAAGATGAATTAAGTACTTGTGATGAAGATGTTTTTACTATCAATGATGAAGAATAATTAAATACTCATGATGTAGCTGATGTTAAAATTGAAGGAGACAACGAAAATGTGATTTAGGAAATTCATGTTAAAACTGTAGATAATTTTTTTTTGAACAAAAACACTTCCTAGGATTTAACGTAAGAGACCTAATTATTTTATTGAAATTGATGAGAAAATTTTGAAACCAATGTCTGAAAATAATTTATGAACGAAAAATTAGTAGAAAATCCACTGTAAATTTGGGATAATCATTTTGAAATTTTAAATGATTCCCAAAGATGTCAAGTTGGTTAGTTTGATGAAAATGATTAAAATGAGACCTACATTAAACAGGGATTGACAACATAAGAGACGTGGAAAAAAATTGAGAACCTTCAGATGCTACATTCTGTCAAGAGACGTCACAAGGGATATAATGCCTTGCTACTAGTGTTGTAAGTGAATAACAAAAGAATAACGTTTGATTAAAAACAAGTCTGTTGAAAGTTAATCGAAAAAATGAAAGCAATTTTTTGGTATCAGGGCTGAAACCGTAGTAATCACCCACTGATCAAACACCGTTGAATTGGTTTTTTTTTGGTCTCAGGGCTCTTAACAAACTACGCCAGAACAAAGTATCCTAGATGCAACGACATTGTCCCACACCAAAAAACCACTGCCTCAATTTTTTACCTATCCACCAAGACATTTTATTGTAGTCAGTTTGGTGCCATGAGCCACGGTTTGCAAAATATAGCATTTGACAGCCTTACACTAGCTTAAACTGCACTATTTCATGCATTTGCAAACAATACGACAACAAGATCACCGATTAGAGATAGAAAAAATAAAGTCATATTATTGTAGAGTGTCCCTACACTGAGGTGTAGGATCTAAAGAGGCATCTCTAGGTGCCATAGAGACCGACTAATCACTTGTCAAATTTTAATGGTTTTTCTTTCTTAGGGCTCTTACTGGACTATTCCTGAACGAAGTATCCCGGAAGCACCGACATTGTCTTTCACCAAAATTAAGCCTCCTCTTGCATTTAACTAAGCACCTAGATGTGTTGATGTAATCAGTTTGCTGCCATAACCCACCGTTTCTAAACTATAGTGTTTGACAGTATTACATTGGCTCAAACTGCACTATTTCACATGTTTCCAAACAATAGGGTAGTAAGAGAACCGATTGGAGAGTGGAAAAACCCAAGACATGATATTTCATATGGTCCCTAGACTAAAGTGTAGGACCTAACGAGACATCTTTAGCTGCAATGGAGACCAAGTAATCAGCTGTCAAAGTTGAATGATTTTTTAGTCTCAGGGCCCTCAAGGGACTACGCCCAAATGAAGAAGCCCGGAAGAAATGATATTTTACTACACCAAAATGACACCATACCTAGCATTTACATGGCCACCCATATGTTTTGGCGTATTCGGTTAGGTGCCACGACCCACCATTTGTAAAATATATTGTTTGAAAGCCTTACACTTTCCCAAACTACACTATTTTGCGTATTTGCAAACAATAGGGAAGCAACAACACCGGTTGGAAATGGAAAGAACCGAGACAAGATATTCTATAAGGTCACTACACCAAGGTGTAGGATTTGATGAGATGTGTCTAGGTTCCATGGAGACTGAGTAATCACCCATCAAAGTTGAACGATTTTGTTTTCTTAGGGCTCTTAAGGGACTATGCCATAACGAAGTAGCCTAGAAGCAGTGACATTTTCCCGCATGAAAATGACACCTCCCCTATTGTTTACCTAGCCACCCAGACATGTTGGCATAGTCATTTCAGTTCCAAAACCCACCATTTACAAAATATAAATTTTGATAGCCTTACACTGGCTCAATTTTTACTATTTCGTGCATTTACAAACAATAGGGAAACGAGAGCACTGATTGGAGACGGAAAAAATTGAGAAAGGATACTGTAGAGGGTTCCTATGCCAAGGTGTAGGGTCTCGCAAGATATTTTTAGCTACTATGGAGACCGATTAATCACCTATCAAATTTGAACGGTTTTTTGGTCTCAGGGCTCTTAAGGGACTATGGCTGAACCAAGTAGCCTGGAAACAATGAAATTTTCCTTCACCAAAACGATGCATCCACTAGTGTTTACCTGACCACCTAGATGTGTTATCATAGTTTCCTTTGTGCCATGACATCCGAAGGCATGAATTCTCACTACTCGCCTCTATTCATTTCCTAGGGCTGCCTAGAAAAGGCATTTTGTAAACAATTATGCCACGAAAGCTCAAGGAATGTCGTGACCCTGAATTCTTTGGTACGACTTTAGGAATATTTCGATAATTTTTTGGCTCAAATGGTTCCTAGTTTGGATAACCTAGTGTCAAGTTGTGATCGTCATAAGTTTCCACTTAAAATGTGAATTGGGATTAATAGGGAAGAGTTTCTTGGCTCTGGATTGGGTGGTCTGACTCCAAACCACCTCCCTACATCCCACCATAGCACCTGAAGGCATATAATCCCCAATCAGATGCATTGGTGATGACAGTTTTCTCCCATGATGTCCTAAGGCACGACGTCTCACTATTCATCTCGCATCAATGAGATTTCAACAAGGTAAACACATTACCATTTAAATACTCAAATGATTTTTTGATCTCTTTTTAAAGCATGTTAATACACAATAGAGTGTTAAGAATATTTTTTGCATATCTTGTGCCAACTAAACTACAATGTTTATATATTTTAGTAAACAAGTGAATTCAAATTAGGACATTATTGTTACACACCTTAATAACAATTAAGTTTGGACTAATACATAAAAAATAAATTATAAGTACACTAAAAACATATAAAATTACTTTATTAAATCCATCAATACTATTTTTAATTGTGTACATTTTGTCCCAGTTTGGAGTGTGTTAACCACATGCTTAAAATAAGACAATTAATAGAAGTCCACACTTGAATCTGTTGAAAAAGAAATGATCTTGCACCTAAGAACCTTCAAAACCATTATATAACATAACATCATATATCATATATATCATATGGATAATGGTCGCATAACTGAGGCCATCAAATCAAATCAAACATAGAACTAAGATGGTTATGAAAACATACATAGAAGGATATCATGTGCAATGAAATAAAATCAAACATAGAAGTAATATCGTTATGAAACCCAACATGGATATAATGTATCAAAATAAGTGTGCCACGAGTCTCTAAAAATATAAGTTCATAATGTATCAAACTAAGGGTGTCATACATATAGGATCACAATAGTCGTATAAGGCTATATACATGGACTATGAAGAATTATGAACTAGGAGCAAATGACATATATATCTATACATCCAAGTCCTATGAATCTAATCATGAAACATCTTCCCTCTCTTCATCTTGCTAGAAGAAGCATGTCCATGACCTGTGAATGTAGTGGAGGGAGATTCCACTATGCATTTCATCCATGTGGTCCTAGGCATCTCTAAGTAGGCCTATAACGTAGGCTACCCATTTATAAACATCATGTTTTTAACACCCAAATATTTAAAATACATTCAAAATTTATAAACTTAGAATTTGTAATACATGTGAAATCATACCACAATTTCACGATCCTTATCAATTTGTTGTCAATGCCTCATGGGGTCAATGGTAGACTCATGAGGAGTAGGCTACATACAAATAAATAGTTCAAATTAAATATTTCATGTATAAAATTTGATATTGTAGATAAGTAATAACAACAAATTCCTCCCAAATTTAACAAATTTGAAAATTGTACCTGAGTTAGTGGATCTGCAGATGCTATGGCAGCATCTACAACAACCTCCACAATATGCATATAGGGAGGATCCTCTCTGGAATTCATAAGCTATACAAAAAACATGTAGATCAATATTAATTGAAAACTATCAAATAATGAGTATTAGCATGAGAAGAGGAATAATAATAATAAGGCCTAAAATAGAGAGTTATGTAATATTGCAAGTGTACATGAACCAACCAATATTCTAAACACCTTATGATAAATTAGAGAAGGATAATTAATCCTATTTATTTTCATAATATATCTTGACTATTAATATGGATAGGTCATACAGGTGATGTAGATCATAGTCATTTAATTTCTATGTGTCTTGAAATTTCATAATTTTATTTTTAGAGAAAATTGTAGGCTCTCGAGCTCTATGTATGGATTTGTGTAAATTTTGATTGTACGGGTGAATCTTAATAGAAATTTCAAATTAACAATATTTTTTCATGAGTTAGAAGACCCCAAAATTTCCTGGTGATTGATAGAACACGTAGTGGAAGTTATCTAGATAATAGTTATTTTGAGCAACCTGTTAAAAGTAAAGTGTACAAAAATGAAGGCAAAAGTCAAGCTTCTCACTATAATTTTATAAATCATTATCTTAGACTAGGTATGAATGTGATATTAGGTATGAATGAGATGTTTGAATGATCTTAGGGGTGTAGGAATAAAAAAATGCCATCAGTTGAATGAAATATGACTATACAAGACAATATTAAGTCACAAAAAAGGTTATTAGAAAGTTGAGTTGGAAAATTTAGCTGTAAAACAACGCATGAAGGACCATAGACACTGGAATCATGTTAAGAAATGTATTTTGAAAAGTTGGTATGCCCTGTAAACCTTCTAATTCCATTTAAGACCTTGAATTGGGCATTTTAAAATCTTGAGATACCTAGGGGCAAAATTACAAGAATACATAATCAAATTTCATTGCTTGAGTATTCATCAGGGAGTATAAAGGTTTAAATTTGATGTCTTGAACACCTTAACTAGGTGGAGGAGGTATTGTGACTGCATATGAAGAAGCAATAGATAACGTTAGAAGACGCATGTCCAAACCATTAAATGCATAAATCACTTATAAACCTCACAAACATGGATTTGAAGTAAGTATCAATAGAGTCTTTTCTTAGTTTTGCTAATGGAGTACATGAATCCTTTCTCAGTTCCCAAGAATTTGGCTCATAATTATTATGCATGAAAATAATAGTCTACACATTTAGTGAGATATGGAAGTCAATAACCTTATTGAGACTATTTTTGGCCAAGTATTTGAAATTTTTTGAATGTGTCTAGTATAGTCAACTTGTCTTGAAAGATATAAATTTCAACCTATCTATTTTGTAAGTCTTTAATCCTAGAAGAAGTTAGTTTACAATGTGGAACATGGCTTAAAGCCATGGTACTAAAGCATCATTTTATTTCAATAATGGAAATGATTGAAATTGTATCATTAAGAAGTTGGGGTACTTGAAATATATTGTTCAGGAAGATAAATTGTTTTTGGGGGGGATTGTCTATAAGTATGTACATGAGAATGCAAATATAAAGAAACTTGATGAATAACAAATATAATATGAGATTGGGTGTATATAATTACATAGGGAGTATTGGTGATAAACATGAACCAAGGGACCCATGATATATTTATAAGTGTAGGTACCCATGATATGTTGGCAAGGTCATTTATGCATACATCCTAAGAAGATAAAAGAGATCCTTAGAGGAAAGGGTATGTTATTTGTAGAAATGACATTAGAGATGGAAGTATTGCTAATAGAAACATTAATCTTGTTGACATAGAGGTAAGTGTCCCAATGATCATGATAGAAGGAGAGTTTGTAATATCTAGGAGAGTGTCATACTTAACCTCTTGCATCAGTAAGAGCTTAATGTTTAATGATCAAATTGTATTGGCTAGAGTTATGGGATTTCACTCAACTACTCCAGATAATTCCTATAAGAGTTGATACACAATTGAACTTCCATAATTAAAACAACGTGTAAAGAGAAACTAACCTAGGTAGAATTCACGTGAGGCGTGACAGTAGCCTTAGTGCCCAGAGTAGATGATGACCCTCCAGGATCATGTGTATAAAAGACAAACATATTAATATGTACATGTACACGTGAAACACTATACATGAACATTAATGTGTATTTAATAATAAACATGCAATCAAATGAACTTTTAAATTTAAGTAACTTGAAACTTACTTGTGTAACATGCCCACCTGTATTATCTAGCATGTCAACACTAGATGTGTCCTTCACCGGCTCTTGCTGTTTAAATTAAAAAAAATTAGTTTTTACATGTATGTATGACGTAATCAAATACATATATATTAAAATCTCAAATGAAATAAAATATTGTATATATGTGTGTATTACATATTTATTTGACATTTACTCATGAAAGAGCAAGATCATTTACACTAGTTCCAAAAACATATGCCATCATTTCATCTAGAGAAAATAAATCATGTGATCCAACAAATGATGTCTCTCCCACAATGCATACAACACCACATGATCCACAATGGTGTGGTGCGCTAGAATTGGTGCCTCCACCAACATCACCAGATGTAATATGGCCATTATTTTGGGTCAGAGTGTTAGTGAGCTCTCTCAATTCATGTAGTGTGTCAATCTTCACAACCTCCTTTGCTGTAGGAGGGATAACTAAAGGCAACAGGGGCTTTGGGGCATGGGGGAACCTAGGTTGACCAACGTGTGCACCTGGTCTACTATTTGCAGATCCACCTCATCACCTGTAAAACTCAGAAAAGTCAAAATAATTTGGAACCTCATTTAGCAAGAACTTGAAATATAATTTCTTCAATAAATAAAGAGGATCCTTATTTTTTTGCATGACGGATAATCAAAAACCATCCACCATCGGTCCCGTAAACATTTCTTGATTCGGTCCTCATGGCACAAATGGATTAGGAACCGTTTGCAAGTAATCACGGGGGGGAATTGGTTCTTGGGTTAGTAAATAATGCACAAATGTGGTCATTTGTAATTTTTTGTCTTTTATGACCAAATGGGATAATTTATCTGCATAGGACCACCTACAATCATCTCTATAGGTATTCCATTTGTCTATTTGGTTGGTTGGGGAGTCAACTTCACCAATCAATGTTTGCAATGTGTTGGCTAAAGTCATGCGGGATGGATTTGTGGCATGATTTTGTCTTATTGTTTGATTAATGTTCTCAATGGAAATTTTTTTTTATCGGATTATTCCAATGATATCAGCATGTGTTCCTGCTATGGTTCCATGGGGACAAAAGGATCCACAAGAGACAGATCTACTTTTGGAGGAGGGTTTGAATGAATGTTTGGAGGGTTTTGAGGAATATTTAGACTGTTTGGAGGATTACAAGCTTTCCGAGAATAGCTGAAAAAACAAAGAAAATTGTATACATAAACAAAAAATTGAAAAACCCATGAAAATCACAAAAAATCACCTAAAATGCAAGAAATTTGATCAAAATTGAGGGCTTGCCTCTTCGTTTTTGTAGCATTATTGAAAATTTTGTGATCCATAAGTCCAAATAGCAATTTATAGCGGGTATTAAAATCTCAAGTGCTAACATTCGAGGAGAAATCGTAGTTCGCAAGGGAAAATGGGGGAAAATGAGGGATTGCGGGTCTATTTTTTTTTCTCAGAGGACCACGATCACAGTTCTAACCTGTTATCACAGTTTTAAAGCCATGATTTTGATCTTAGGTTCAGGAATCCCCAAACCTATAAAAAATATTTTGCGATTGTAGTTTAAAAACCGCGATCGCGGTACGTAAATTTAGTGTTTTATGTCCATTTTTTTGTCCACCAACTTGCTACACTTACCCAAGGAGTTCTCCACATTAGATGTACTTGATATATCCATTTATGAACTAATAGAAAAATCAGTAGATAATCTTCTCATAAATAAAGAAATGGGAGAAATTACTCATGTGTCAACTAGTGAAATCAATATCCAAAATTCATAAGCTTATTCTACAGGTCAAGTGGCTTCAGATTCAAATAAGTGAGGGTTTTTCAGTGGAAAGGATGTAAATGCAGAGATATTAGTGGAAGAAAATGCTTCTCATTGTGTCAAAACCACTAAGGATGATGAGCCTTGTCAAATAGGGAAATTTATCTTTGAAAAGACAACAATTGCACAAGATGCAACTGCTAGGGAGGAAATTATTGTTGATATGTATATACAATATTTAGATTAGAGTAGGGAGGTGGCATCAGGAGAGAAATATACCATGACACAACCTGAGGTATTAAAAGAAAATAATGGTAATAATGTGCCGACTCAATAGTATTCAATGAAGGTAGACCTATGTGAGGGGAACGAGGAACCTACAAGCAAGTTATTGGTTAAAGAAAAACTTAAAGGAGAGGACTAATCCAATGTTGAAATAGTTGGAGAAATAAATAAATAATATATTCCAATAATTCATGAAAATCAGAAGGAGACTGATCAATTCCAAGCTCTAGACCAAGGAGGAAGACAATTGGAGGAATTTCCAAGACATGGTGAGAGCATGGAAATGGTTATTAAAATAGATGGTGAAAAATAGATAAAATCATTAGCCCACGATAAATGAGAAATGTTTGAGTAGTTAATGGTTGTCTCCAAAAAACCCCAACAAGAATTACAAGAAACAAAAGTTGGAACAAGTTTTACAAAGGGATGGATTGGTGAATTGATTTCAAATGGAGAAAAAGAAATTCTTCCTATTCAGGCCATAAATCTTACTGCTCTATCTTTCCAAATATGGTAAGAACTTCTAAAAAGGATAGGGTTCTCACCAAGATGCATACTGATTCACTAGGGTCCAAGAATTTATAAGTAGTAATCCCTTATGAAGGAAAAACAAGACACAATATAAAAACTAGTGACTACAGTGTTCAACTCATTTGTTTAGGAAAGCCTTCAAGAGATCAATTAAAACAAGGAGTATCAAAGGCAGTAAGTGACTTGTTATAAAAGGTAGATGAAGACATGATAGAAAAAACTAAATTGAAAGAACATGTCGAATCCTTGAGTTTGAGTCTGCAACAGTTAATTGGGAAGCGTATTCATTCTCAGGTAAGCACCTCTATAAATACCCCTGAAGGACTAGAAAAGATTGATAAAGTTGTGAAGAAGGTTCAAGGCCATAGAAACATGGATCAAAAATTTAACAAAGAAGGGAAAATAATCAATTGAAGAAGCCAAGGTAAAGTATGAATAAATCAAGAATAGACTTAATCAAATTGATGAGATAATCGAGTAATGTGATAATGAAATATTCTACTTTGAGGGAATTTTTCCCAATTTGGACCTCGTAACTTGTCTTAGTGATGAATTGGTTGAACAAGAAGGGATTGTGCTAATATAATTGAGAGGAAGTCAGCATGCTATGGAAGAAATTAGAAAAATGAGAGTGGAGAACTTTAAATGGGATCAAAGAAAAGCTCAAAGTTAAAAGAAATTGGGTTGATGATACTCTAGATGCCATCAATTTGAAACTTGAAGACATGGTTTCTGACAAATTAAAAAAGACTTATTGTGATTTGAAGATTGATTTCTTGCTCAAATATTTTGATAAGAATATTTAGATAGATTATTTCTCTTATGAAGTCATTAAAACAATTTGAAGAAGATTGAAAATAGAATTATAGAGTTGAAAGCTAGGCCACTGGAATGGGTCATTGTATGGATGCAATAACTAGAAAGACATTAATCTTTCAACACCACACATAGGACCATAATGAAGATGAAATAAATGAGAATTTCCAGAGATATGATACATATGTGGCAATATTTCTAGAAGAAAAGGATTAAGGAATGGAAATTGAAGAAGAAAAGCGTGCAGAAACATAAGAGATGATGAACAATCTTAAGCTTCTTGTTCTTAAAGTTGTACTTTCTTTCCATACTTCCTTTCTAAGTTGATGTTTTATTTGATATTTCTATTTCATTAAGGATAATTGTTACTCTAAAATTCATTATTTTCCAATATCAATTGTAATATGGTACAACGTATTAATTTTATATGGCTTAGATAAAATTCTATATACATTTGTACAAGAATATAAACTATTGAGATACTTGTGCTTTTTGCATGTTGAAAAAGGAACAAAATGGGGTTCTATAGGGGCCCCTACCCATGATAAAAAAGGTTGTATACATGTAAAAAGTAAAGGAAACAAAAGAAAAACAATTTTCAGATGTCATTTATTCCCTTTTAAAAATTTCCTCCCAATGGGGCAAGTTTGTTCAATAGCTTGTTCTTCCTCAAGATAAATTCATTTGAGCCCTATGTCGTCTGGAAAAATATAACAGAAACTTGCTAGATCCTGGGACATCCCCATGCCCATCAAAGAAACAAGAGTCATTCTTGGGACTATCCATAATATTTTATAGCTCAATTTTATTTTGATAGGAACATACCTAGTCTAGAAGATCTAAGCCACCTATGAAGAATGTTGTTTTCCCTTTCCCCTTGTGAAGGGTAGACTTACTAGAATCATATTGAGAGGGAACATCTAGAGTGATTGGAAGATAAAGAACTACACTTAACGGCCTAGGAAGAGTTACAAGATCTTGAGCTACATCAATCTTTACATCTCCTTGTGTGGGGTGGGCATGCTCTCTTGGAGAAGGAACTGGAAAGGTCCTGAAAATTCATTCTCTCACAAAGGAGGATGATGCACTAAATGATTGGATGACTGAATGGAAAACATACCCCTCTTATCCTTTATTGAAGATGAATTACTGTGCTAGAATCAGTGAGAAGATATGGATGTATCTTCTTCTCCAATAGAAATTATGATTGGGGTTGAGGATTTCATTCACCCCTTTCTCTTCCCTAAAGATGATACTAGCTCTATGAACTGGTTCTGATTGCAGTTGTTCTTGTTTCCCCTTCTCTAGAGAAATAATCCTCTTCTCTAATTCATCTATTTTGTGAGAAATGGTATGGGCAATGTATCAATGGAATATTTTTCATATAAACATATGATTCCTTATGAATATCGTTTAACAAAAATTCTTCATCGCATAAAAATGGACACTGAAAATCAGTTTTCCCAGACACTTGAGGCCTCCTTTCAATCAAATTTCATTAATTCTTCAGGAGTTTTCTAGTGTTCCCATTGAAAAGAGATGAAAATAAATGGACTAAAATGTTGAGAAAATAATATTAATTTTAATCATCCTTGTAAGAAGTGCAATAAAAAACTTGTTTATAAGTCAAAGGCACTCTTGGTATCTCCTCGGGCATGCTATGTCAAATAAGGCCCTAACAAAGCCTCATCTAGGACCACTGTAGGTAAAAAATTTGGTTCAAATCCTCTAAAGAAATTTCTTTCAAACTATGTTCTACAAGTACCTTCACCATTTTCTAATAATAATTATGAAAAAGGTTCTTTATCTTTAGGATAAAAAAGAAATTCATAATGGTGAAAGGGTAGAACCAAGTTTTATAGTGAAAGGGGCACATATTGATATGATTAAGAGAAATATTTCCCATGAGATGAAAGGAAGATTTTTCTTAGCTCACAAAAGAAAATTTAAGAGTGGGAAGGGATTAGGAATGAGCCAAACTGATAAATCAATATGATTTGACAAGAATCATGTGTTTTGATTAAGCCAATAAGACATGAAATGAAGTGCACAACACCAGAAATGGATTCTTGGGAAGTAGATGAGGATATATGTCATATCAAAATTAGCTGGAAGTGCTCAAAGGTCATTAAAATTGATTACCTAATCACTATGTGAAAATAATGATTAAAATAATTTCCCAAGAGTGATGACCTAGTATCCTAGTCACACACAAAAAGAACCAGTTGAAAAAGATTTATATTTTTACACCTGACAGTAAAAGGCAAGCATTTTCAAAAGAATAGCATGTTTTGAAATATATTTATAAAGGGGAATATTCCCTGGAATATTCATACTTTTCGAGGGGGGGAAATTTCAAGGTTAATGAGTGAGTTGAATGGTATAAAGGTGAAAGAGATAATCACACATAGGGGGGTTAAAAATTTTCTGAGAATTGTTCAAAGAAAAGAGAGAGGTGAGTAAAAAAATAATTTTCCAAGAGCTTATTTGAGAAACTTATTATTTCCTTTGTGTGTTTTCAAATTTAATCATGTCAAGATGGTTGTAAGTGTTCAGCCATTGACAATCTTTGAGACTGTAAATAAAACTTTCCCTTGCTAATAAATTTGATGAATCTTGAGTTAATTGTGTTAATCGTGAGCATCATTTTGGTAGCTATCATTTCGAGATTTTTTAGGTAGTTATTCATTTCCCTATTGCAATATTATGTTATAAATTCCTCTGAATCACACAAGATCTTATCCTTGTGGTAGTATTGTGGTATTTGCAATTGTGTTATGAGAAGAGTTTTCATTTCATCGTGTAATAAACAATTTAAACTAACTTTATTTCCATCTTGTTGATATAGATTGTTTGTTAGTCTATGAGTGTATCTTAGGCATGATGAACCAGGGATCTCTGATGTTTAGTTGAGTCTTTGACATGATATTTTATGTTAAATTTTTCAAATAATGTGTGAAACCGTGCATCTTTGGGCCTTCATGGGTGTGCATATTGTTGCTGAAGGTTCATTGTTGACTATTTGAAGTGTTTTTATCATCTTGCTTGGCAGATTTTCCAACCTTTGTTGAAATTTCTTAAGAATTTGGTATAATCAACTTTATCTTGCTTAATTTCCCAAAAAAATTCATCTATAAATGATAAATCCTACAGGAATGACCCCTGCTTGCACTGTTTGTCCATAAATGCTAAGGAGATTTGTTGAATTTACCCATCCTTTACTCAAAACATGCAGGAGAAATCAGGTCTTATTGTTGTCTTTAGTAACCTGAACCTTGTTTAGAAGACATCTCCATTCTCTAGAGTGACAACTCGTGAGAGTTAGATTATGTTGCATTGACCATGTCTTCTTAAGGTTTTCTTTCAAATATCATAAAGGGAAAGTCTAGTATAGATGATCCATTTACATCTCTCACAAATACATGTTACAAAATGGGTCCTCTCACCCTAGTTGAAGGCACAACCAAAAGTAGTGAGGGTAGGTCAAACCCTTTGCACAGTGTTACCTAATTTTCCAAGCTCGAGTGACAAAGAGTTAGTTAAATTCATCACCAACTATAAAAAAACTAAAATCTTGATCTATCTGTCTCTAAGCATCTTTCTCAACTTGTTGATGTTGCTCAATTCAAAGGGAGAATAAATTTGGGTACCAACACCAATCTGGTGTTTTGATGGGGAATTTTGTGTAAATACATATGCATACTGACCTCTTTAATGATTCTTACATGATTTGAGTGTAAATACGTTGTTTAAACATTATCCTTTGTTAAGTTTTGTAAATATTGTGCGAGATCAGAAGTTTCATTGTGCAATATTTCTTGGTTTAAGGGAATGTTACACTAGATTTGTATTGCTAGTGATAAATATTGACAAAGGATGATCAGATCTATCGAGATTTGTAGAAATTGAGTATTGATAGGCACTTGACAAGTTACTTACAGTGCTTTAGCACATCTAAGGTGAAAATCCTTGGTGGCGACTCTGTGTTGATTTGAAATTTTTGGTAAATACCAGTGTCTTAATATTTGTCAAATAAGATTTGTTGTTAATATTTGCAAAACTGGAAGGAAGAAGGTTTTTCTTTAACAAGGATCCTACTAGAAAATTGTTTCTAGAGCTTGGGAAAACAAATCCAAAAAAGAGACAAGTCTGGAAAGCATTGGGGGATCAAGATTCAAGCAAGAAGGTAATACCAATTGTGGAAAATGACCAAATTATAGTTGAATATTATCCAACATCTTCAAATAGTTCAGAATCAAGTATTCCTCGTATAAATTTAATTACTCCAGCTGGTGAAGGGCCATCATTTGTATCTGGGATAAGTGTTCCTCATTTCTTTCCTTTATCACTCAAGAATAATAGGGTTGTTTGTGAAATTGAGTCACTGGAGGATATTTACTTTGAAGATCATACACATGTATCCTAAGAACCCATGGTCCCACACTATTTTCATCCTCATGTAGGATCACCTCCTCAAAGTAACATGGCTCAGCCTCCACCTAGACCTCATTTTGTTGTTAATATGTTTAGACCAATAAATTTTAGAGGCATGGTTGGTCATATTAATGTTGTACCACAAGATGTGAGAAATAGGTTACGTAAATTTCAGGGAAATAATGCCATCACTGGTGACCAACATCTAAGTATCTTTATTAATATGATGGAGGATTTTGAAATTGAATATGAATATGTATATATAAAACTATTCATTCATACTCTCGAAGAAGATGCACGTGATTGGTACAAATATTTACTAAATAACTCAATAGATTCATGGACTGAGATGAAGAATACTTTCAAATTACAATATGGTGATAAGACTGACCTGAGGTTCCTCTTATCTAAGTTTGAGAATATAAAAAATAATCCCAATGAGTCTCTCCAGGATTTCAATACCAGATTCAACAAGACTTTAAATAGATTACCCATAATTTTGAGGCCTAGTGATGAGTCTTGCCTAATTAAATATTTTGATGCTTTAGACAAGAAAATTTCTTATTATTTGAGATGTAAGAACCCTGGAACTTTAAGGCAAGCTTTCATAATGGCCTTGAAAATCAAAAATAATATTAAGGTAGTTAGAAAACCCCCTAAAGGGAGGGTGTTAAATTGATTAATCTTATAGACCTCAGTGAAATAAGGTCACGGATCTAGAGGAAGTTGTGAAAACTTTGGCTGGAGTAGTTAAGGAAATATCATATAAGTTAGCTAGAGAAGAAAAGGGAATAGGACAAAGTTCCTAGGGTCAAAATAAACCACAATGACAAGATAGATTTGGAAATCATCCTAGGGGTGATCATAGAATAGATGAAAGAGGAAAGGTGCCCATGGGATTAGGAAATAAATAGCCACAACCTAGAGATAATAGGTTGGTCCCTAATCCTTTGACTGCTAGGGTTTCTATAATATAAGAGGCCCATGTTATTGATTGGTGTGAAAAGTGTTTCTTTCCACATTACCCTTGTGATATAATTAAGGAAGTTGAAGAAACAAATGATGATGAAGCTTATGGTGATGTATGTATGATGGAATGCCCTAAAAATCCACAACAAGGAGCCACTTCAACTAAGTTGATAAGTGTTAGACCTATTGAAAGTTTCTAGGATTGCATTCACTGGGTATTACCTCTTCCTCCTAAGGATGATGTTGAAATTGATATGGTGCATTCGTTTGGTTTACCTAATCATGACTTTGAATATTTTAAGGATTTAATGATTAATAAATATGATGGGGGAATTCCTTCTGAGGAATACATGAAACTTTTGATGGATGTAGTAGTTGCTTATGAAAAGGAATATAATACCAAAAGTAGAGTTGTCAAAGGGAGAGGACCACAAGCCAAGCCAAAAAATCTACTTCTCTCTAATATCCCTAAAGAACCTCCTAAAAAGGATACACTTAGAAAAATCCTGATCACTCCAAGTAAAACTTGTACCCCAGCTCATGCCCAAACTGTAAAGACTCTCATACCACCAGAAGGAGCCATAAATCTCCCTCCTAACACAGTCCTACCCAAATATGTTCCCTATGATATAGCCCAGATTTTGAGTCAGATCAAATTTATTGTGCCTATTGTTGAATTACTTAGGATCCTTAAGTATATAAAAAGGGCATTTGAATATTTGGGATTTAAAGAGGAGGTGATAACCCAAGGTAAAAATGTGAATAGTGTGGATGTTCCCCCTATCATTAAAGAGCTGGAAGTACCAAAAACAGTGGAGGAATTGGGAGAATTACCTGAGGTATATTTTGATACTTCTCTTGTTATGTCTCAACTTAATGTTGATCCTTTTTATACTACTTTAATCATCAAAGATAGGATAGTGCACAACTACATGTTTGATTTAGGAGCCTCATGTAATGTGATGCCTCTTGAGGTAATGAATGAATTGAATATCAAAGTGACAAAAAAATTTAGAAATTGCACTACTATGGATTCAAGGGAGGTGCTGATGATTGAATATGTTAAAGGGTTGATAGTACAGTTGGCATCTTACTTGGGTAAATTTTTAACCATGAACATAGTTATTGTGGATTTCCTCGCCAAGTGGGGAATGTTATTGTCAAGAAAGTGGGTTGCTAGTGTGGGGGGAAGTGTACAGATGGATATTTCATATGCAACCATACCAGTAGAAGGAAGCCTTGTAAAATTGTATGGTGAGAAAAAGATGTTACATCTGATTGAAGACCCTAACAATGCTTCTTATGAAGTATTATATACAGATGTAGATGTTGATAATTTTGTGGGCTATGCAGATTTTAAAGAGCATAGTATTGAAAAATGTTAATGTCTTGTGAAAGTAGGTTCCCCTTGGATTTTGATGTTTGATGGAGCTTGTTCTAAATTTGGGAATGGTGTTGGTGTTGTCCTAATATCTCCAAATCAAGAGGAATTCAATTTTTATTTTAAACTCATATTTGAGTGTACTAACAATATTATATAATATGAAGCAATGATTTTGGGTTTAAGGCTTAATTGGAGGTATGGTATTAGGGACATTATTGTTAAGGGAGATTCAGAACTGGTAGTCAAGCAAGTTAGGAAATTATATGCAACCAAAAACCAAAGAATGAAACAATATAAGAATGCAGTTTGGGATTTTATTGAAATGTTTGATTCTTTCAACATAATATACCATGAAAGAAAGAATAATATTGTAGCAGACAGGTTGGCAGTATTGGGATCTAGATTTGAAAATTGTATAATGTCTCCTTACTATGAGTATGATATAGAAGTGTTGACAAGACCATCTATCCCTGACAATGTCAAACATTGGAAGGTTTTTGAAGATGATACCCAAGTTCAAAGGTTTTTACAAAATGAAGGAGAATTTACAAATCAGAATATGGACTGGGAACCAATGGTTTGTGTTTATGAAGGTAAATCAGACTCTATTTAGCAAGGATATTATTCAATTAAAAACCAATACTATCCCAAGAGGTTTGGTTACATTAGAGTCAAATTTAGATAATGTTGACCACGTTGTTAATAGGCATATGTCATCTTCAAGAGATGTAGAGGAACACAACTTGGGGACTAATGGTAAACCTAGAAAAATATGGCTAGGCAGTAACCTGAGTAAAGAAGAAAAACAATCATATGTCTAGTTGTTAAAAAAGTACCAAGATTTCTTGGCATGGTCATATTCAGAATTGAAGGCATATAGGGAAGATCTTTTCCAACATGAGATACCATTAGAAACTAATGCCAAACCATTTAGGAAAAAGAAAAGGCCAATCAATCCACTTATTTCCCTCAAAATGCAAGAAGAATTAAATAAATTAAGGGATGGAGGCATCATACAACCCACAAGGTATTCTTCATGGGTGGAAAATCTAGTACCAGTTTGAAAGAAAAATGGAGATATAAGATTGTGTGTGGACTTTAGGAATTTGAATAAGGCATCAATTAAAGATAATTATCCCTTTCCTAATATGGATAACATGTTGTAGTTGGTTACTTTCTCTGGGTTTTTGTCTACTCTAGATGCATTCTTAGGGATATAACCAAGTGGTAGTGAAACAATCAGAAAGGAATTAAAACTGCTTTCACTACTCCATGGGGTACCTATGTGTATGTGAGAATGCCATTTGGCCTGATGAATGCTGAGATATGTTTCAAAGAGCTATGGATGTAGCATTCTCAGGATACATAAATGATTTTATTGTTGTATATCAGGATGATGTAACAATATTTTCAAGAAAAAAAGTGATCACCTGCAACATTTGGAGAAGATGTTGTTAATATGCAAAGAGTATGGTATTTCATTGAACCCTAAAAAGTGCCACTTTGGGGTTCAAAGGGAAATTTTTTGGGACACATTGTATCTAAGGAAGGGGTCATGATTGACCCTGAAAGAGTGGAAGCTATTGGTAAAGTTCCTATTCCCAAAAAGATAGAAAGGGATTCAGTCCTTCTTTTGACAGATCAATTTCATCAAGAGATTCATTTATAACTTTGCTGAGATAACTATCCCTATCATGATTATTCTAAAAAAGGATTAAATTATTAAATGGGAGGAGGAAGCTATCAAATATTTTACTGGAATTAAGGAAGCACTAAAGAATGCTCTTGTTCTAGCAGCTCTAGACTACAAAAAATATTTTCAAATGTTTTCTTTTTCCTCTGAAAAACACCATTGCATCTGTACTATTGCAAAAGGATGAGGAAGGAAGTGAAAGGCCAATTTTTTTCTTTAGTAAAGAACTACAGGGGGCTGAGTTGATATACACTATCATGGAAAAGAAGGCTTTTTCCTTGGTTAGAGATAAAAGAAAATTAGACCATATATCTTGAGTTCCAATATCACAGCTTATGTTCCCCATACCATGGTCAAGGACATCTTATCAGAAATGGAAATCTCAAGTAAAATATGTTGATGGGTGAAAAAATTACAATAATATGACATGGATATCCATACTACTAAGCTAGTTAGAGGTCTGGGCTTGGCAAAGCTGATGAAAGCAAGAAATTTGCAAGTGATAGAGATAAATGAAGTTAAGGAAGGAGATATGAATGTTCATGAAATATTATTCAATTCTGCATGGTACAAGGAAATCATATTTTATCTTAAACATTTGGAATGTCCTGGAATATTTAAATAAAAACCAAAAGAGGGCACTCACATTAGCCTCCCAGAAGTACATCATCACTGATTATGGATTGGCATGGAAGAATCCTGAAGGGGTCTCCTAAGATGTATTATTGAAGATGAAGCTCCTAAATTAATTACATATTTTCATGGAGGAGTTTGTGGGGGGAATTTTTTTGGAAGAGTAACTTCCCACAAGATCTTAAGGGTTGGTTATTGGTGGCCCACACTTTTTAAAGATACAACTTTGTTAGTAAGAAAATGTGAAAGTTGTCAATGATTTTTAGGAAGAATGAAAGCTTCAGGCACTCTCCCTTTACAACCAGTATCAATTGAAGCTCCTTTTAAACAGTGGGGTATGGAATTTGTTTGGGAAATTTCAGATCCTTCAAGTGCAGGCCACAAATGGATATTGGTGGCTACTGATTACTTCACCAAATGGGTTGAGGTAATCCCTACTAAGAAAGAAACCCATCAGATTGTTATGGATTTTATCTTAAATCATATAATTTGTCAGGTTTGGAGTGTGTGCCAAAATAATTGTTGATAATGCTATGAGATTTCGAGCTAAACCATTAGTGGCCATGTGTCAAGAGTATGGGATAAACCTAACATATGCATCTAATTATAACACTCAGGGTAATGGACACGCTGATTCAAGTAACAAAAAATTATTGAAGATGATCAGGCAGACATTGGAGATAAATAAACGAAGATGGGGTGATCAATTAAATTTTGATGTTTGGGCAGATAGGATCACTACTAAAAGAGTTATTGGAAAAATCCCATTTAAACTAGTTTATGGAACTCAGGCCCTTCTTCCCCTACACATGCAATTATCTTCTTACCAATTTATTCAGTAACTTGAGGATCAAGAAGTTAGACCTTATGATGTAAGAATAAATCAGATTGTTGAATTGGATGAATAAATAAGAGAATCCCACCAGAGACATTTAAAGTTCAGGGAAAAGCTGAAAAGGTTATTTGACAAAAAGGTGACTCCTAGAATTTTCACTGTGGGAGATCTGGTGTTATTATGGCATAGCAGACATGAAGAAAAGGGAAAGCACATAAAATTTGATGCATTATGGATGGGTCCTTATTCCATTGATATCAGAATTGGTGAACATACATTATTTTTAAAGGATCTAGATGGAGAATTACTTGAGTTTCATGTTAATGGCAGGCACCTAAAACATTTTCTTGACTGATTTTCAAATCAAGGTACGCATCAATGTATAGTGTACATATTTTTTGTTTTGTTTTGTGTGTGTGTGTTTTTTCGGTTTTTTGTTTTTATTTTTCTAGTCTATGGTGACCAGTTGTTTTGGTTTCTCGGTATGTTTTTAGAGGTGGGTTACTATCACTTGACCTGGTATGTTGGTATTTGACTCCATGGCCCAATGGATTTTGGCACATGGTTCTGTTATATTTGTATTGTGATTGGTTCTTGTGGCACTCGTAGGGAGTGCTCATCCCTGATTCGGACCTGGTGTTGGTGCTCGAATTAATCTCACCATTTTTTTTTGTTTGAAATTTCCTTTGATTTGTTGTGTTTTATGTTTCCCATGAGGGGTATGAGTTTCGAAAGGTTACAGTCATTGATTAAATTCTTTTGATTCTCCTGTGTGTTGATTTTTTTCCTCTTTTTGGTCAAGGATCATGTTTTAGATATGTATTATTTTTGAAAACCCTTGCAAAAAACTGATCATGAATTGGGTCTAAAAATATAAAAAAATTACCTGTGTGAAGTGTTCCTTGATCATGTTACTAATTTCATATTTTTTCAAATGCACCCGATGATACGTGGCATGTTCTTTATTGGTTGCGGTATGGCAGGGTTTAAGTTGTAAACTTATAACTTTTTATAACATTCACAAAATGTAAATTAGGTCCCGTGGCCCAAAGAATATTCCTCTGAATATTCACAATCAGAAAATGCACAACATAAATTTATTCCACCTCTAAAGGTGTACACTTTTCACAAGTACGATGGATGTGGGAATCAGGGCATAATTGTATTTATGCACACCAAGGTAATAAAGTATAAAATTTCAACGAAGCTCCCGAAGCCCGCAAAAGACATGTGGCTCTTTCTTATGCAAGGAAGTGGGAAGGTGGGTCATTATGACAAATTGTATATTTTTGGTTTAAATTTGAAAAGGAACAAATTTTTAGAAAGGGCCCATAGCTCTACTATCATTTAGATGTGACCATGTGTAGAAGCTCAGGAAGAAAGTCAAAATGCGGAAAATCAGTTCAAATGACTAAAAGTGTATGTGTTTTAAACACACAAAAAATGAAAATAATTTCCCTGAGCCTCACATTTACATAATACTTTTCCACATGGATGGCTCACTTTAAAATTGGGAAAAGTCAAAATGAATGACCATGATGTAACACATTAATTTCTACCACCATCAATGCGTTTTGCACAAATCAAGGACAATTTTAAAGTTTTCAAATGCCTTGAATCCTTTTGCTATCAATTGTTGAAGATCTGGTTGCCATTGTTAGTAATTTTCATTGAAGGAATACATGAAATTGATCGAGGATCTTGAATTGGGAACTAGAGATCAGAAAGGCTTTTGAATTGAGGTTGAATTTATTAGAAATTCACAAAAAACGGGTAAATACTAAGGAACTCCTATGGTTTTCTTTTATTGGAAAGAAATTTTTGAAGTAAAGCTAGGTTTTTTAAGATGAAAACCATGCCATCTTCATTTTCGGTTATGTCTGGAATCACTAGTGATTTAGATAAACTCACAGACACAAACTTAATGAATGCCAACTTAAAATATTTTCTTTAGAGATTGAGTAGCCCTAATGAAAGAAATTATATGAAAGCAATTTAAGATAGTTACATCCATTTAGCTGGTGCTATTTCACCATTAGTACATTGCCCAAAATTCGTATGACATTAAGCTATGAACTATGACCCAGAAAAGAGGGAAATGCTAGATGGAAGTGGTGATACAATGTTAACTTTGACGCCTGCAGCTATCAGAATAATGCTCAAGTTGCCTGTAATAAAAAATCCAATAACCTTGGGTATTAAGTTAGCCTTAAGAGATTATGAGGAAAAGAAAAAAGATTATGCTAAGGTTATAAATACTAAATGGCTCTTAATAGAGAAAAAGGCAACAACTCGAATCCCTGAAAGACTGGTTAGGGCACAATTTGTTGAAGAAGCAGATAATGTTAATGTATTGTTAAGTCGAATGGTTGGGTTGGAGACCACGAATGAGTTCATGGAATGGATGCGCACTTACATGTGGATAGTTTTAGAAAGGAAGGGAAGCATCTATTGGGATACTTTCATTGCTGGAAGCACTTCATAGTCACATGGTTGTATTGGTAGTAAAAATAGAGATGGGTGATACTTCAGAATTGGAATTTTTTATGATGACCTACTTGATTTACAATGTTGAAGGGACATAGGACTTTCCCTCACCTCTTACCACACACTGATTTTAAACAATGCCAAATGCATGAGATATTTCCCCCAATTGCAGTTGGTTAATTAGAGTGGGAATGTAATATTGGTCAATGATGATTTCTTTGCACCAATCATATGTCTATTTCAGACCAGAATGGGAGCAAAATATAATTTATGAGGAGGATAGAAAAGTAATTATGAATATGGATGCTATTTCATTCAATATAAGAAATTTACATATATTAGGGTTAGTGGTTTTAAAGGTAAGCCATGTAAATTGCCCTAGATATTTAGATGATAATATGGCTTTGTGTGAATTGGTGAAGGCAATTGACACCAGTTCACAAATTAATTGTAGGAAAACATAAGACAAATATTAAGTTCCCCATCAAACTTGGAAGGTATTAATGCCCTTCAATTATAAAATCCATATTATTAGAAGATGAGATGAGAAGGTTAAAAATGGAGAAGTTTGAGGAAAGATTCAATTATGATATCAAGTGGGTGTTCAATAATATTGTAAACAATTTTGAACATGAGCCTCAATTTGAGTATTATTGGATG
The DNA here is from genome assembly GCA_019776745.2 of Taxus chinensis. Taxonomy (NCBI): domain Eukaryota; kingdom Viridiplantae; phylum Streptophyta; class Pinopsida; order Cupressales; family Taxaceae; genus Taxus; species Taxus chinensis. The sequence continues at coordinate 122 of JAHRHJ020003494.1, read as the reverse complement.
AATTGCAGAGATGAAGAAGAGGTCAGGATAAGAGAATTCTCTAGAATAACCCTGGCCCAAGTTATAGAATCCAAAATTGTAGTTATCCCTCAGGTAATTATAGATGAACCACACACAATAAG